>AWWV01014739.1:0-17181 GCA_001974805.1 Corchorus capsularis | reverse complement strand
TACTACTATATATATATATATATATATATATATATATAGTGTGTTAATCACGTTTTAGACTTTTAGGAGATTAGAAAAGACATTTGGATAGTTGGGTTTTAGTTTGGGCTTTAAACCTTTATTTGCATTTGGGTTTGAGTTTGTTATTTGGACTAGGTTTTAATTTTCTGTCGGGCCTTTAATTAGTTTAGTTGGGCTTAGTTTCTACTTGGACTTTGTCAATTTGTTTATTTATTTGGGTCTTGCCTCATTATTTTTCTTATGGGTCTTCGTTGCTTTTGTTGTCGGGCCCATTCCATGTGTAATTGGGTTTTGTTGATATGTTTGAATTTTCATTATATTTGAGTCTTATACTTGGACAATATTGGGCTTAGAAGTCTAGCTATTTTAATCCGGCCTAAGTTTAAATAAAATTAAGGCTTAGAATTTAGGAAAAGTTGCATGTGCATCCATATTTAAATTCCATGATTGTGTTGTTGTTGCTATGATCATAAAACTAAATCAAAATGATTCCGGTGAAGGGAAAGGAGGGCGGCTCATTCATGCGTGTCTGAGTTTGCTTGACTTCTCCCGGAGGCTTGGAAATTTCCGGAGGTCGTTTACCAGTTATTGGGAGGCGGCCGAAGGTGTTCCTCGTATAATTAATAGGTAATTAAGTTCAAAAAGAATTCCATGCATCATATGCATCCACGCACTCAAGAATCTAGTAATTAATAAATTAAAGAATTATTAAGGAAAAAAAGAAAAAAGAGAAGAAAAGAAAGGAAATGGGATCAGTCAGAAAAGTAAAAGGGGTAAATCAGTAATTAAGTAAAAAGAGATTAATCAGAGTCAAAACAATAGTAATCAGTAAATCAGTAATTAAGTAAAAAGAGATTAATCAGAGTCAAAGTAATAGTAATCAGTAAATCAGTAATTAAGTAAAAAAAGATTAATCAGAGTCAAAGTAATAGTAATCAGTAAATCAGTAATTAAGTAAAAAGAGATTAATCAGAGTCAAAGTAATAGTAATCAGTGAATCAGTAATTAAGTAAAAAGAGATTAATCAGAGTCAAAGTAGTAGTAATCAGTAATTAAGTAAAAAGAGATTAATCAGAGTCAAGGTAATAGTAATCAGTAAATCAGTAATTAGGTAAAAAGATAGTAATTAGTAAATTGATTAATCAGTAATTAAAGAGCCTAGGTAAAAATAGTAATCAGCAAATCGATAATTAAGAGTTAAAATGATCAGTAATTAAGAGTTGAGTGGTTAATTAGTAAATTGATGATCAAAAAGGGAGTAAAATTAGTAATCAGTAATTAAGAAAGGAAGCAAAAGGGACTAACAAGTAAGTTAAGAAGAGATTGATAATTAAAGTGGCAATTGAGATTCAAAGTAAGAGAGCAGAGAATAGCATGCAACCAGTAAAAAGTAAAAAGGTATCTGAAAGGGTAAAATGGTAATCAGTAAAAGAGTAAAATAGTAATCAGTAAAAAGTAAGAAGGTAATCAACAAGAGTAAAATAGTAGTCAGTAAAAAGTAAATAGTAATCAGTAAGAGTAAAATAGTAATCAGTAAGAAGTCAAAAGGTGATCAGCAAAGAATAAAAGGCTAATCAGTAAGAAGTAAAGGTAATCAGTAAAAAGCAAAAGGCAATCAGTAAAAAGTAAAAGAGTAATCAGTAAAAAAGGAGCAGAAAATAGTAATCAGTAAAAGAGTAAAATGGTATTTAGTAAAAAGTAAGAAGGTAATCAACAAGAGTAAAATAGTAATCAGTACAAAGTAAAGAATAATTAGTAAAATAATGATGGTAATCAGTAATTCAGTAAAAGGTGAGTAAAAAGAAAAGTAAAGTATGAAAAAGGTAAAGAATGATAGTCAAACAAGGAAAATGAATAAAAGAAGAAAAGTCGGTTTTAAGAAAGAAATAAAATAAATAAAAAGAGTTTAAAGGCATGAAAATATTCAAGAATAGTAGCAACCGATAATGGAAACCCACAATTAAGTCTAAACTAGTCAGTGTCGTCTTTTGACGGGCGTCGTGGGGGTGCTAATCCTTCCCCACGCGTACCCGACTCCCGAACCCTTAAGACTCTGGTTAATAGACCGTTTATTAGGTTTAGTGTTACCTTCGCCAATCTAGGGTTAACATTAGGCTTAATAATCTAATAGGTGGCTAATCACACCTAGGTTAAAAAAGATTAGTGGCGACTCCCTATAGGATTTCAATAGTTGTTCCCCCTTTTAAGTCGTTCAGCGGTAGGGTTCGAGACCCCCGGACCCGGACGTTGCAACAGCTTGGCGACTCCACTAGGGACTGGTTAGAGAGTCAAACTGAATGCTAGTTTAGAGTGGATTAGGGTTCTTAGATTTGGTTGTTTGCTTGCATTTTCTTGTTATTTCATGCCTGTTTATCATTGTTTATTCTTGTCTATCTTTATGCTTTTTATGCTTATATGCTTTCATATTCTTGTATATATTCTGCCTACCTTATCATGCATTGTTTCTCTTCTTGGGGGTAGTTTAGTAATTTGGGTTAGGAATTGTTGGTAAAAGGTTTGTATGTTCCTTCACACGTGCACTAAAAACTCGCATTTTCATTCTGCATGAGTTTATACCGGAGCTCTATCCTTTTAGGAGGAAGTAAAGTAGCTAAACCTTCGTGTGACAATCGTCTCCGTGCGGGTTTTGCCAAATACTTCCACTCAGTCTAGACCTTACTAGCCTAGAGTGGGCGACAGTAAGGGCGGACTGGGAACCTCTAGATCTAGTGAGAAACCTCACCCAGCATATAGACACCTTGAGAGATATCCAGCCTAGGTAGAGCCAATCCCGTAAGGATAAACCTTAGTACACAAAAAGGAGCGTCTCTTACCTTTATCAACTGTTTTCCTGTTATAAACGGACTGTAGAATAAGGTGATTACATCACCTTCCGTGATCAGACTACCTGCCCTATTAAGCCGAGCAGCTTAAATTTTTGAAAAAATATGTGAAAATGTGTTTCATAAACATGTAAGGGCGAATGCTTTTAAATCATTAGTCTTATATGGCGTTTATCTTATTCATTGGAGTCTAACTATTTCTTTTGTTTTCTTCCTTCTTTTCTCCTTCTTTCTCTTTCCTTTTTGCATTTTTGCATCATCTGTAGGTCATTCATCACAATAGTAGATAGATAAGAAATGGAGGATGACGAGTGTTTGCCACCAGAGGGTCGAGTTAGCCATCCACATCGGGTTGAAAAGTACCACCAGGAGGAGAGGGCACGGAATGGGGATAACCTATCAGAGGGGTTTCAGTCTGAGTTGACGGAACAAGTGAATCTGAATTTACAGCAGAATGATCTTCTTCCGCTAAGGGACTTGTGGAAGTTGGTCGGGAAGGATGGTGAGTCATATATTAAAAAGAAGTATGGTGACTTAAGGCCCCTCCTTTATATTGTCGTAGATGAAGGGGCAATACAGGGAATAGTCCAATACTGGGATAGGTCTTACAGATGTTTCACCTTCAACGAGGTAGACATGGTACCCACTTTAGAAGAGTATGCCCAGTTGCTGAAGTTACCAGACTTGGATGAGGACACTAGGGTTTTCATGAAGGCAGATAAATCCTCTACTAAGAATAAGCTGATTCAACTCATGCGATTTAAAGATTCCCAGTACAGGTGTTATCTAAAGGAAAAAGGACTTTCCCATGGGTTTGATGCAGATTCCTTCATGGATTTTGTAAGGAAGCATCCGGGAGAAGAAAGAGGAAGAGATATATTGGCGCTCTTGATATACTCGCTAGTTCTATTCCCAAAAGCAGTGGGCCTTGTGGAGGAGAATGTAGTTTACTTGATTGACTGTGTCAAGAAGGGATATAACCCGGTGCCTACAATCTTAGCTGAAACCATTAGGTCACTGAATCACTGTCGAAAGAAAGGGCATGGAAGGTTCCACGGATGTGCACAACTCCTAACTGTTTGGTTCTTAAGTCACATTCAGCGCCTAGACAAACAAAGTGAGCGTCTGCTATGGAGAGGAAATGACCCGCTTTGGTTTTTCAACTACCTCCGGACACTCACATCGGAACAAGTTGAGTGGGTAGTGCCTTGGTTCGAAAGGAGGAATATGATATACCGGTGTGGTAATCGCCCGTGGGCGCCTTTGTTCGGATTATGGGGAGTGGTGAGCTATGCGCCAGTGCTAGTGCTGAGACAGTATGGGACAGAACAATTCGTGCCTGGGACTTATGGCCTGAATGAGACAAACTTTGACTATGGAGATTCGAATTCAAGAGAAAAATGTGAGGAATTGTGGAAAATAATGAGGGAATTGCGAACTATACAGAGGTTTCACCCAACCTACAACGCAACACCAGAATACCTAGAGTGGCATCGCCAACGGATCAAGGACATCCGTGTACCACCCCCCACCAACCTCGAAGCTAGACTGGGAAAAGACATGGAGGACATATTGGAAACTTTAAAGATCAGATTACAAAGAGCAGAGGATGGTAGTGAGGCACGGCGTCTAGAGGAAGACTGCCGGAGACTTCAATCGGAAAAAGAAAAAGCTGAAAGAGAGAAGGAGGAGATGGAAGCTAAATGCCAGGAAGCAATGGATAAAGTTGATTATGAGAGGAGGCAGAAAGAAAAGATGGTGGCTAAGAATCAAAAACTCCAAGGAGATCTTAAAGAAGGGCAGAAAGATTATGTTAAGTTGGCAAAGAGGAACATCGCCAACAAAGACACAACAAAGTTTTTCATAGGAAGGTTAGAGACAGTCAAGGCGGAAAAGGACAGAGAAGCTAACAGGCGAGTGCAGGTGTTGAATCACAATCTGAAGAGACTTAGGGAGGAGAATGAAAGATTTCAAAATGCTTGGGAAGCAAAAAAAGTTAGAGTTGGGGTTGTAGAAATTTCGAAGGCTACTTTAGAGACAAATCTGGCATTTCTACGAAGGGCCGCTCAAATCAACAAAACAGAATATGAAGAGATAGCAAAGAACCTCAAGAGTTTGGAAGAAGAGTATTGGAAAGTCAATGCAGAGCGCAACACGCTGCAACATGAGAAAGATTCCCAAAGCAAGGCTTATGAAGAAAGATGTGAGCAACTTCGTTTCTTGCTGGGAAGCATCAAGACAGGATTGCTCCAGGTGGAAGATTTAAGAGACCGAGCTAGGAGCGTCAGGCCAAGCATAGTCCCGTATGAAAGTCGTTTGCTACCCCTGGCAAAGTATCTAGACAGTACAGTTAAGGAATGCAATGATGTTTTCTGCTATTTCAGGAGATTTGTGGGAAAATAGTATGTAATAATGTAGTTAGTAGTATTTTCAGACAATGTGTTATTCAGTAGTTGGTGGTATTTTCAGACTATATGTTTAATTATGTACTCGGAGTTTATGGTATTATTCGGCAGGGGATGGTGTTTCCAGACTATGTTATTATTCAATGCTTGTAGTTCATGGTATTATTCAGCAGTAGATGCTATTTTCAGACTATGTGTTTAATTTTGTACTCGGAATTTATGATATTATTCAGCAGTGTATGATGTGTCCAAACTATGTATGCATGTCATTACTCAGTACAGGTATTCGGAGCTTATGGTATTATTCAGTGGTTGGCAGAGTGGATTCTTCAGAATAGTTGATCTGTATCCGAGTTCTTCAGTCTAATTCAACATCTTTCTTATCTATCCATTAGTTGTGATGAATGAATAGGATCATGCATCATTTTTGCATAAGCATAACATCATCTACTTCACATGCTAAGTAAAAGATAATAACAATTTGTGACCTTTAATTCAGGAAAGTGTCAAGATAGCACACAGAAAACAGTATCAGCCTACTCGATGATGCAACACTAGGTCTAGAACTAGGAGGATGGAAGACCAGAGTGCAGAAATTCAGCGGTTGAAGGAGGAATTGGCACGCCGAGATGGAGAGGCAAAACTCCGAGAAGAAGCTATGAATGCTCAAATGGAGCAGATTAGAGGTATGCTAACACAGTTGATGAAAGGGAAAAGTTTGGCAGGAGATACCCAGAATGTGGAAGATCCAATGGGAGGAATACCCGTAGTAAGTCCAGGGGCAACTGGAACTGAGAATGAGAATACCAACCCTTTCGTGTTCCCTGCAACATCTGGTAGCTCACCACTAACGGGAATGGCAACTAGGCCTACAGTGTCTGATACTGCAGTGTCTAACAACATGCAGTTTGCTTTCCCACTACTGGTCAGACCTGCTGTTTCTAATACCTCAATGTTCAGCGGAACGCAGTTCGCCTTCCCACCACAGTCAGGGTATCAACTAGGACCTCTAATTCATTTCCGCTTAAATCTGTTGCTGCACCTGCGTCAGCACAGCAAGACTACTCATACCTGTTTTCACCTAGGAAAGCTGCTACTGGGTTTACGGACTTAATTAGGGAAGATAACTCGATAAAAGGGGCCGAAGAGGAAAAGTTTTGGCAGAAGATTGAAGGTCGAATAGAAGACAGACTAAGGAGCGTAGATGGAATCCAGGACTATGGAATCCCCAATATCACAAGCACTGCTGTGGCAAAAGGGGTAGTCATCCCCCAGAAATTCAAAATGCCAGACTTTGAAAAGTACGATAGAACAAAAAACCCTAGGGACCACGTGCTCAGTTTTCAGAATAAGATGGCACCCTTTTCCACTGATGATAAGTTCCTAATGTACGGCTTCATGTTTAGCTTGACCGGTTCGGCAATTACTTGGTACAATCAACTGGATCCGAAAAACATTTAGAGTTGGGGCGACATGACCAAGGCCTTTTTAGCACATTTCAAGTATCTGATTGAGTTGGCACCCACTAGAGATACTCTGACAAATATGTCAAGGAAGCCTGATGAATCATTGACGACTTATGGGCAGCGTTTCAGAGAAGTAGCCTTGTTAGTGCCCGGACTCCCGGAAATGTAAGTGAACTCTTTATTCCTGAGAACCCTGCCTAAGGAGTATTTTAAGACCTTACTCCCAAAGATCACAGAGTCATTCTCAAGTTTAATTGTAATCGGGGAAGCTATGGAAGCCGCGCTTAAGGTGGGGTATCTAGATGAGCTGGGTGATAATGCTAAGAAAGGACAAAAGAAGAAGGAAGGGGAACTACATTCAGTGGGGGAAACAGATTACAGAGCTAGGAATCAGGGACAACAGTATTACCCGAGGAATTATGTGTACAATTATCGACCCCGTGGATACTACCAGTACCAGACCAACCCTTATTACACTCATCACCCTGGGATGTCAGCGCTGTTGGTGGTACGCCGTTTCAACCAAGGCCCCAGAACCAACGTCCCAGTGCACCTCTGGCAATTCAACAAAAGAGTCCAACAAGTGCAAGAACGCCGATTGATCCAATCCCGTATACTTATAAAGAACTTCTCCCACAGTTATTAGAACAGAATTTATTGCAAAGACTGCCATTCTCGCAGCCCATGCCAAATCCAGGAGCTTGGTATGACCGCAATGCCCATTGTGACTACCATTCGGGAACTGAGGGGCACTCTACTGAAAATTGCTGGAGGTTGAAACTCGCTGTACAAGAGTGTGTAAAATCAGGGAAATTGAGCTTTGCAAATGCGGCACCGGCTAATCCGCTACCTAACCACGGTAGGAATCAGGTGGGTGTGATTGAGAAAGGCGAAACAGTAAAAAGACGAATTCAGGAAGTGGTCACTCCGATGGTAACAGTCTACAAAGCTTTAGTGAAGGCAGATATGATAGTCCCGGGAAAATTTGGGGAAGCTGAGATGAATGAGGTATGCCCATATCACGGTTCGGTGCACGGGATTCATGATTGCTGCAATTTCAAGGAGAAAGTTCAGAGTTTGATGGATGAGGGAAGGATGGAATTCTATGCGGAAAGAAAGGAAAAAGAGGTTGATGATATTATTGAAGAGCATGTACAACCCTTCATACCAGCCCCGCCTAAGGTCAAGCCTCAACCTTTTGTACCAAGGCCACCAACAGTTTTACCAGCCCATATGCAAAAGCTAGTAGCATCTGTAGTTGTGAAACCCCCACAACCTTTTCCATACACAGATAGTCGCCAAGTGCCATGGAAGTATGATCTCAATGTGACTACATCACCCGGGGAAAGCAGTTCGGCTAATGTGTCGGGTGTGGGAAGAATGACTAGAAGTGGAACGGTATATTCGCCAGAGATGTCAAAATCAGCTCAGAAGAGGAAGGATGAGGCTATGGTTCCAGAGACCAGTATACGGGATTCAGGGGAAGTGGCTAGACCAAGGGAAGAGGAGAGTGTTGAGAAGCCAGTATCGGAACATGAAGAATGTGAGTTTCTAAAGATCATAAAGCAGAGTGAGTACCGTGTAATTGAACAGTTGAACAAGTTACCTGCTAAGATTTCTATCCTTAGTCTGTTATTGAACTCAGAAGCACACCGGAAAGCATTATTGAAAGGGTTGAACCAGTCTTATGTATCCCAGAATATCAGTGTCGCCGACTTGGATCACATGGCGGGCAATATATCGGCACACGGATTCATTGCCTTTGCGGAGAAGGATATTCCGGAAGGAATGAGGAACAACATAAAGGCGTTGCATATCACAGTCAGGTGCCAAAATGTGAGCATGGGCAATGTTCTGATTGATAATGGTTCAGCTCTGAATATCTTACCCCTCAAAATGTTGAAGAGGTTGCCGGTGGATGAGGCCTGCATTCAAACCAATCATCTGATTGTGAAAGCATTTAATGGTACTAGGAGGAGTGTTATAGGAGAGGTGGAAATAACCATCGAAATAGGGGGAGTACCATTCGCCTTAGTGTTTCAAGTATTGGATATACAACATCCATCCTATTCCTGCTTATTGGGAAGGCCATGGATACATCAAGTAGGGGCTGTTCCATCAACCTTACATCAGGTGGTGAAGTTTCTTACTCCTGAAAAGTTTGTGGAAGTCAAAGGGGAAGAAGACTTTGTGGTGGCCAGTGCATCGGGATTCTCTTACGTTGAACCACCGGAAGGGTCATATGAGTGCTCCTTCAGGGCCTTTGAAGTTGCAGAAACTATTCCGATGAGCATGGGGAACTACTCGGTTATGAGCATCAGGTTTATGATGAAGAGGGGATTCAAAGAGGGGAAAGGTTTGGGAATGGACTTGCAAGGCATTTCACAGGCTGTTGAAGTACCCACACATGAGGGCCCCTTTGGTTTGGGATTTAAACCAACTGTTAAGGATTGGGCAGAGGCTGAAAAAAGGATGAAACTCAAAAGGATGGCCATGATGGGGCATGGAGTGGAAGAGAAGAGGATGAGGTTCCCACCTTTGTACGAGACCTTCAAGTCAGCTTGTTGGGTCAACAATGCTGCACCAGAAGGAGAGTCGTGGATTGAGGAAAGCTACAGAATCTGGACATCAATGCTATTACTGATGATACTCTGGAAGAACAAGATTGCCCTTGGATTCGTGAGCTAGCTCCAGGAGAAGTTCTGAACAACTTGGTTGAATATGAAAGAGCTATCTTTGTTGATGATTCAGAAATGTAATTAATCTTTTATCTTAAGTACTAATACCACCTCAAGAATGTCTATGACAATACCATGTTTTAAATTTTCCCACACAAAATATCAAACCATTTTATGTTCACTATTTTCTTAAAGTAATACATTCCAGAAGTTTTATCCATATATTACATTTTCATTATCATTCATTCATTCATTACTAGTTATGTATGTATATTCTTTCTTTGGTATATATATATTCGTTGATTTGTTTCTCAGGCCGACTAACGATGAATGCAAAGACGCTCGTGACGAGCCGGGGTTCGATTTCGAAAAAGCGGTTTTCTCTGACGAACCTGACGATGAAGACACTGAGGACCAGGCCTTACCCCCAGACCTTTTGAGATTGGTAGAACAGGAGGAAAAACAATTACTGCCACATAAGGAACCCACTGAATCGATTAATTTGGGGACAGAAGAAGAACCAAGGGAGGTTAAAATTGGTACTACCTTGTCAGAAAAAGAAAAACAAAAGCTGGTAGATCTGTTGAAGGAGTATGTGGATGTGTTTGCATGGTCGTACCAAGACATGCCAGGCTTAGATCCAGAAGTTGTAGTACATCGATTGCCCATCAGATCAAAATGTAAGCCGGTCCAACAGAAATTGAGAAGGATGAAGCCTGATATGTTGTTAAAGATCAAACAAGAAGTGAAAAAGCAACTGGACACGGGATTCTTAGAAGAGGCCAGATACCCAGAATGGCAGGCAAATATAGTCCCAGTACCAAAAAAGGATGGAAAAGTAAGGATGTGTGTGGACTACCGGGACCTGAATCGAGCTAGCCCGAAGGACAATTTGCCTTTGCCACATATTGATGTTCTAGTAGAGAACACCGCAGGGTATTCTTTGTTTTCTTTCATGGACGGATTTTCTGGATACAATCAGATTAAGATGGCGCCAGAGGACAGGGAAAAGACTGCGTTTGTCACAGCCTGGGGGGTGTTCTGTTATAAAGTTATGCCGTTTGGATTAAATAATGCCGGGGCGACGTATCAAAGAGCCATGGTGAACCTTTTCCATGATATGATGCACAAGGAGATTGAAGTATATGTTGACGATATGATTGCTAAAGCTCGGTCGGTGGAAGAACATTTTGTTGAACTTGAGAAAGCTCTTTGAAAGACTTCGAGAGTTCCAGCTTAAACTTAACCCGTCAAAATGTACTTTTGAAGCCACTTCAGGGAAGTTGCTTGGATTCGTAGTCAGTGAGAAAGGGATTGAAGTAGATCCGGACAAAGTAAAAGCCATTCAAAGTCTGCCCCCGCCAAAGAATCAAAAAGAGGTTAGAGGATTTTTGGGTAGGTTGAATTACATTGCTCGTTTCATTTCCCAGCTGATAGCAAAATGTGATCCGATCTTTAAGTTGCTCAAGAAGAAAAATCCAGGAGAGTGGGATGAGGATTGTCAAGCTGCTTTCGATAAGGTTAAGGAATATCTATCCAACCCACCAGTGTTAGTACCTCCAGTGAGAGAAGGGCCCGTGATCTTGTATTTAACGGTACTTGAGAATTCAATGGGATGAGTATTGGCACAGCAGGATGAAACTGGAAAGAAAGAGCGGGCAATTTACTATTTGAGCAAGAAATTCACTGATTACGAAGTTAAGTACTCAGATTTGGAGAAGATGTGTTGCGCCCTCGCGTGGGCAGCTCATAGGCTAAGACAGTATATGCTCTATCACACTACTTGGTTGGTCTCCAAATTAGATCCGATTAAGTATGTGATTGAAAAACCCGGCTTATCAGGAAGAATAGCTAGATGGCATGTTTTATTGTCTGAATATGATATAGTATATGTGTCTCAAAAAGCGATCAAAGGAAGTGCTGTAGCAGAATTCTTAGTTGATCGAGCTAGCAAAGATTATGAACCGGTGCAGTTTGAGTTCCCAGATGAAGACCTGATGGCAATATGCCAGGTAGAGGAAGTAAAAGAGGAGGGAGAAACATGGATTATGTACTTCGACGGGGCATCAAACCTGTCCGGGCAGGGGCTAGGTGCAGTATTGATATCCCCTAAGGGTGATTATCTCCCAGCTACAGGTCGATTAATGTTCCCGGCCACAAACAATGTGTCAGAATATGAAGCTTGCATTTTGGGAATTCATATGGCGTTGGATAAAGAAGTAAAGAAGTTAGAGGTTCATGATTTACCAAATGAAGGGAGAATGGCAGACGAGGGAGCCAAAGTTAGTTAAATACCGAGACCATATGATGGAATTAGTCAAATCCTTTGAGAAGATTACATTTCATCATGTACCCAGAGAAAATAATCAGTTGGCAGACGCATTAGCAATCCTCGCGTCAATGTTTAAAGTGGGAACAAACACAGAGATTCAGCCAATTCAAGTTCAGATGAAGGATTCCCCGGCCCATGTGATGAGTGTGGAGGATGAAGTAGATGGGAATCCATGGTATTTTGATATCCTTCAGTACATCAAGTACCAGAAATACCAAGAACATGCCACAGAAAATGACAAGAGAGTGATTCGGAGAACGGCCATGGGTTTTCTCCTAGAGGGTGATACTTTATACAAGAAAAGTCGTGACCAAACGTTGCTTAGATGCGTGGGTTCAGCAGAAGCCAAGAGGGTTATAGAAGAAGTGCACAAAGGTTCATGTGGGAGTCATGCCAGTGGGCACAAGATGGCAAGGCAGATTATGAGAGCAGGGTATTATTGGTTGACATTGGAAACCGATTGTATCAAGTATGTCAGAAAATGCCATGAGTGTCAAATTTACGCAGACCAAATTCACGTGCCCCCAAACCCATTACATGTAATGTCAGTTCCATGGCCTTTCTCAATGTGGGGGATAGATGTGATTGGAGTTATTAACCCCAATGCTTCAAATGGGCACAGATTCATATTGGTGGCAATCGATTACTTTACAAAATGGGTTGAGCCAGCTTCATACACGAGTGTTACTCAAGCAATAGTCACCAAGTTCATCAAAAGGGAGATTATTTGCCGATATGGGTTGCCGGAAAGGATTATTACTGACAATGCATCCAACTTGAACCAAGGATTGGTGGAAGAAACTTGCAAACAGTTCAAGATTGTGCATAGTAACTCAACCATTTACAGACTAAGATGAATGGTGCAGTGGAGGCAGCCAATAAGAATATTAAGAAGATTGTGGCAAAGATGACGGAGACATATAGGGATTGGCACGAGAAGCTTCCTTTTGCTCTTCATGCTTATCGGACTTGTGTTAGGACCTCAACTGGGGCAAATCCGTACTCTTTGGTATATGGAATGGAGGCAGTAGTACCAATCGAAGTGGAAATACCATCCATATGGGTATATCGAGAGACTAAATTGGAAGAGTCTGAATGGGTTCAAGAGAGGTATGATCAACTCAACTTGGTTGACGAGAAAAGGGTAACGGCTTTATGTCATGGCCAAATGTACCAAAAGAGGATGGAGCGGGAATTTAACAAGAAAATACGCCCGAGGGAGTTCAAAGAAGGAGATTTGGTACTGAAAAAGATTATACCAGAACAGGGTGACCCAAGGGGCAAGTGGGCACCTAACTGGGAAGGCCCATTCATGGTAAAGAAGGCATTTTCTGGAGTGGCATTGATTTTACAGGAGATGGATGGGGAAGAGTTTCCTAGGCCTATCAACTCTGACACAGTCAAGAAATATTATGCCTAAAAAAAAACTGGGCCAAAAAAAGAAAGAGGTCGCCAAAAAAAAAACTGGGCCTAAAAAAGAAAGAGATCGCAAAAAGAAAAACGAAATATAAGGAGGAGTCCAAGTTGAAAACCCACAAAGGGCGGCTTGGATCCATTGGGGGTCACTTCAGTTGAAAACCCGAAAAGGGCGGCTCAAGTGAAGGATGGAAAATGAGGAACTTGAGTTGAAAACATAGTCTGTTGGCATTACACTTCAAGAGAATCTCTTAAGGTCAAAAGGGTAAGGATCTAGTCCAGACTGAGTTGGGTAAGGCAACATAAACCAATTTCGAAGAACCTTCGGCAAACGTCACAAAACCGTCGTCGGAGTATTCATCGACATGAGGTTCTATCTCTTCAGCATGTTTTATTAGTATATGTATTAAATTCCTTGTTACGTAAGTTTATCTCTTTCTGTTTGTACACATTTCTTTATTTATGAAATATCGAAGTTTTTAGTAAAATTTGTTTTCTTTCTGCATTACATTTCGTAAATAAATGTGGGTTTTGTTTTTCAAAATTTGTTTAAAAATAAATTGCTGAAAACAGACATGGGAGTGGTCGCTTTTAATTGTTCAAAAGAGGGGGTATTAGTAAAAGATATAAAGGAGCATAAGTCATCATTCAGGGCAAAGGATTCGAAAGGAATAAGGGTAAAGTATCGATAATAGTGGGGGAATATGAGACCAAGAGATTAAGGTTGCAAATAAAGGGTTGGAAGAGAAAGTCTAGGGCCAAGGAGTCAAGAGGGACACAAGGAAGCTATATAGGGCTGCTAGTTAATTTGGCAGAAGAAATATATTCAAACCAAATCACATACATTTCGCATTACACTTATCATCAGCAAGGCAGTAACACACGTCAGTGCATTACCATTCTAACTTGCATCAAAGCGTACTTTTCAAAGAAAATTTTCAGGAATTCAGATGACTCGGTGTAACATCTTCAGAATTGGCTTCAGATGATTCAGTGTGGTCCTTCCTCAAGATTTTAGTAAATAAGGTTTTCATAGCCTTTAATGAAAGGGGTGTCTACGTCTTTACGCACTTCCTAACTCTCAAAAGCATGCAAACTACTTTTTTGCGGACTTCCTGATAGTTAGAAAGCACGCAAAGAGGGGCAGTTGTAGACACCTATTTTTGCCCTGTATCCTTAAATTTAAATTAGTTCATTTTTGTTTGGCATTAGGGTCGCCCAGGGGCATTTTGCTCATTTTTGCACCCAGGGGCATTTTGGTCATTTTCGCACCTGAGGGCATCTTGGTAAATCGGTGGTTCATTTTAACATCATGGTAGGTTAGCTCATTTGTTAAAGCTATTTGCAAATTAGCATTTAAGTTTTAGTAGTAGATTGCTTTCAAAACTCAAGAAGAAAAGCTCAAAAATATTTTCCATTTCCAGTTTTATTCACATGGCATAGTCCTTTCATTATCGGATCGCATTTTTGCATAGAGTGATAAGTCTTTACATCGCGTCTTGGACATCCAAATAATGAAGCTTTCTTTTCTGAATTAGGTCAAATACTTTTGGTTAATCCTTTTAGTTGTGGATTTATCCCATCACCATTTTGAACTTAAAATTTAAATTGTGTCTTGGACTTCTAAACATTAATTGTATAACTTGGCATTGGACTTGCTATTTGGGCTTTGATTCTAATTCTATATATGGACCTTTATTGCTTTGGATCTTTTTTTATTAATGGGGGGGCCTTACCCTTTCTTAAGGTTGGTTGGACCCAATTTGCTTTGGGCTTAGTGGCTCGAATCTTTCTTTTGCTTTTGGTTCAAACCCATTTCCCATTTTATTATTTAGTATTGCAATTCTTTTTTACACAAATAATAGATTCTTCTTTTTCTATAAACAAATATTACAGTTCCTTTTTACACGAATAATAAAGTCACTTTCCCATAAGTTACAAGGAACAACACAAATTCTTGTTCTTGCTCGAAGCTATTTCCTTCTCAAATGCTAGGAAGTCGAGATAACTTGCATGAAGTAAAAATGTTCCCCATAGTGTACCGGCGCATATACCATTGATTGGTATACGCAAGGGTAAGCACAAAAAGGGGTTATTGTTGGCAAGCACCGATTACAAGGTATGAGATTGAGTCTGAGCCTCGAAGTATCGATGAAAGCCGTGGAGAAATAGGAGTGATCACGTCAGTAGCTAGTACAAAATAGAAAGAAAACACAAAAACATCATGAGCAGTAGCATTATTCTTTTCATCATTGCATTAACTTAAAACTAGCGCTTCAGCATATATATACATTACATGCATACCCGCATCTTAGTATTGCATCTTTATTAGGATTAGATTGCATATATGACATTGTAAATTGCATCAATCATTAAGGGTAACTAGTCAATATGGAGGGATCAAAAGCCAACACAAATGTCTGTTCTAACATACGTTAGGAGGTTCCATTTCACAGTTCCATCACTTTCACTTGTGCAAGGTCAGCCCCATTTTCATAAAAAGGGAAAATAACACATGCTTGCAATTATCCACTCACATGAGTACACTCACAGTAGTTCATTCAAGCACCAAGTATTTCAAAACTCCCTCAAAATGGGGCAAGAGCAATACATGTAGGCATAAGCAATACAAGATGTCATTTCTAAAGAGAATTAGTATACTTGAGCATGTGATTGGCTGGTCAAGAAGTCAGCGCTGATTAGGCAGATTTAGGATGGCCCAAGGTGGCTATTTTCCGTTTAAAATGATCCAGCTGGGGGCGCTGCAAAACAGGACAAGAAACTCACGTGAGGAAAAGTCAAACAGGATTAAAATCAAACAGAGGAAAAATTGCTCATCTGTCAATGGAGACAAAAGAACAAACAGACAAAGACAGGGTAAATGAGTGAAAAGAGGGCAAATTTTTGAGGACCATTAGATCAAGAATGAACTAACGGTGGAAATAAAAAACTAGGGAGGTTTATATACCTCACTTTTTCTCCAATTCGAGGGGGGATTTTCCTTTAAAAAAAAAAGAGAGGAGGCAACTAGGGTTTAGAGGAGAAGAAAATTAGGGTTCATCGTTGATTTCTTTTGGGGTTTTTTTAGGATAAAAAAAAAGGAAGAACAGAGATAAAGCTTCGAAGAGGTTTACCTAGCTCCGGCCGGGAAGGAAACCCGAAGTCCTCTGCTCCTTTTCTTTAAACTTTTACTTAAGAAAAAGGGGGGTTTGCTTTTTTTTTTCTTTTCTCTTCGGGTCTCCTGGGTTTAGCCATAGATCCCGTTTCTTTTAGGGAAAAGGAGATTATTCGTTGTTGTTGGGTGATTGGCGGTGGAAGAGTTTGGGTCTGCCATTGGTAGCGAAGAAGGAGGCGCTGCGAATAGAGAAAGGAATTAGGGTTTCGGGTGCGTCGAGAGAGGGAAGAAGAAGAAGGAGGTTAGGCGGTGGTTTTTTTTTTCAGAAGGTATATATAGGTGATTTTCTAAACCCTACCCAATTAGCTTTTCAGTTTAAGTAAATTAAGTCTAATAATTCGTGTTTCTATTCATTTAAAGACTAAGTATTGTGTGATCGTTCAAATAAACCCTTGTATGTGTTGTTTGATTCGTCTGAACCCCTCTGCTTATAGGATTGATTCAATTTAGCCCTCTGGAGAAATTATTTTACAATAAAAATCGAATTTTCTTTAAAAGTTAGGTCTTTTTTGATTATAAGATGATGAAAATGGGATACTTGGCTAAAAGATGTAACCTTTGAATAAAAGATTGAATTTTTAAGTAATTGATAACTAAAAATGTCATCTTTCGGTAAAAGATTGAATTTTTAGAGTGATTAGTAAATAAAATTTTAAGCTTTGAATAAAAGATTGAATTTTTAAGTAATTGGTAAGCAAAAATGTCATATTTGGGTAAAAGATTGAATCTTTAGAGTAATTAGTAAATAAAGATTTAACCTTTGAATAAAAGATTGAATTTTTAAGTAATTGGTAAATAAAAATGTCGTCTTTGGGTAAAAGATTGAATCTTTAGAGTAATTAGTA
>AWWV01014738.1:0-113093 GCA_001974805.1 Corchorus capsularis | reverse complement strand
GAAGACACACAAGGATATGGAATCAATACAATCAAAGAAACTCAACAGTGGTATGCACAAAAGATGGAGTTATCTGTTGCGCCAATACTCACCTTCAACACCACCCTCAGCACCTATTTCCCTGATGTGCCACCACCAATTGCTGTAATCAATGACAAATCTACCAAAAGATGAGGAAATTCCAGCCGAAAGCAAGGAGGATCAACCTACTTCATCACCAAAAGCTTCTCAACCTCGTTCAAGATTCGAAGGGATGAAAAAGATGGAGACCATTTACGGGCCACCACCTTTTCCTCAAAGATTTGCGCAACAAAGGAAGACATGCAATGAAGAAAGCCAATCTGATTCACTTCAAAAGAGGGAGGTACATATTCCTTTAATTGCTGCAATTCAAGAAGTTCCCAAGGAACAATGGAAGCCAGTTGATTTGGTAAAGACTACACAAAGACATCAAGGGCCAATTGTGAAGGAAGTTAAAGGGGTATCAAGCAAAACAATTAATAATCCATATGAACTTGATTTGCAAGATTCCTTTTAATTTCTCTTCAATAATGAAGAAGATGAGCCAAGCATGGTCGATGTTTCTGTTCTACCAAAAGAGGTCTCCAAGACCCGGCCATACCTGTACACAGTCCTGCCAAGCCCATGCTGCACAAGCCAGCATGCCCGGCTACAGCTCGGCCATCCATATCCCATGGCCGGACGATACCGGCCAATGCAGCACCAACTCGTGCGACACCAGTCACTGTCGTGCCAGCCCGTGCACCGAGCCAGGCCTCTGCCGTACCGCCTGCCCGGCCCTGCCAGGCTGCTACCGAGCCACCCGTGCCGCATGTCTGGTCATGCCACGCCAATGCCGTTATGCCGCCCGCGCCATGCCCAGCCTTATCCGCTCCATCAGCACACCATGCCCGGTCAGTGCCGGCCATAGCTACTTCCTGCCACCCACCACTGCATTAAATCCGGCCATGTCCGTGCCTTGCCTAGCTACATCCGCTGCACTTCCGCGCCAAGCAAAGTCAGAACCGGCCATCCGGCCAAAGATGCCCAATGCCGAGTTATCTCAGGCTATCACCGTGCCATCACCAGTCACAACCTAGCCGCCACCGGTCATGCATGCATCAGCCCGTGCCGCAAAATAGAGAAGCTTTCTTTAACTCTTATTTTTTTCTTTTCATTGCTTTGCTTCAAATGATTATTTCTTTGATTGATTGTCTATTCCTTGATTTGAATTAGTTGCTTGAATTTCTTTTCTTTATGCTTTGATTTAGATCTTAATTATGACTCATATGCTTTGATTACTATGATTGATGCTTTGAATTGCTTGATTTGCTTGATTGGTGCGCACTTTCTTTGTGAGTCAAGTTTTTTATTAGTGCATTCATCTATTTAAAAAAAAACCACACTTATCACACATGTGCTTGAATTCACACATTGAGGACAATGTGTCTTTTAAGTGTTGGGGAGAGAGTCTACACATGCATAGAAATTCATACAATTTTTCGAAAATTTTGCAAAATTTTTTGAATTTTTCCTGTATATATTAAGTGATTAAATTGATTATGATTGAAGATTGCTTAGAATTTTTAAGAATGTTTGATTCATTAATTGAATTATAGCATGATATCTTATTTCTTAGAATTTGGTATAATTAGAGTCTGCGATAAAAGCTTATTATTTATTCTTTCTATGATTGCCTATTTCTAGAACTTGTATTTAATTTGTATTGAACCTACACTTATGAAAGTATGTTATGGATATGTCAAGAACAAGTGTGGGGGACTATCTATATTAAAGGGTAGTTAAAAAAAATCTTTTGTATAAAGAGAAGTGTTTTCATACAAGAGGAGTAGAGATATCTTCTGCCTTAAAAAAAATCCATTGTTGTCACTTTTCTCTTTAAAAAAAAGGAGTTAGTAATCCTTGGGAAAAGGATAAGAGGCAAGGATCGGCAGAAATATTGTCTCTCTAGAGTGCTAGTAGCCTCAAAATAAAAAATAAAGGGAGTTAGTAACCCCTAATCATGAAACATTTCGAGGTTAGCAACCTGACTTTTCTAAAAATCAATTACCCTTTGAAAATCTATTATAACCCATGTGAAACTCTTGATCTGTATTCATAATATGCAATTCTTTGAGTCATGGAGATAAAGGTGAAGACAAAAGCTTATAGGAAGAAGTAGTTATAGGAGTGATGAATGATAACTGATTAGAAATACTTTGATTATGGTTACTTAAGAATAAAGATGCTTTTGAATTGGATACTCCTAATATTCTTTGTTATTCTGATTTCATAATTGAATTGATCCTTGATATATGTATGTATTCAAAGTTTTTCAAAAGATTTAAAGTTAGTGAGTCTCAATTTTAGTTTGTCTACACTAGTTTGCTAGGGACTAGCAAAGGTTTAGTGTGGGTGAAAATATGATCGAGGTAAAATTATGCATATTTTTATAGTTATTTTTCCATACTTTTTGCCACTTTTATATGTATTTTTACCCTATTTTGCAAATGTTTGTGTTTTTAGATCTTGAAGACAAGAAAAGTGAAAACTTATGTTTTTCACTCTTTTTGGAGCTATTTTGGTGACTTTTTACTCAACTATGGACTTAGCAATTTGGAATGACGATTTGAAGATTCGAAGTTCGTTTCTGAAGATTTCTTGAAGATATTTTGAAGAATTGAAGACCATTGAAGAATTATTTCAAGAAGCAAGAATTGAAGATTTAGAACTTATTTGCAAAGGATTGAAGCCAAGCCCAGAACAAGTCCGGAAGTTAAGGATTTTTTGATATTTTATATGGGATTATACTCAGCCCATATAAGTCCACAATTGGGGTTAAAATCCCAATTGGTGCCACATAAACCCTCCAAAATATCCAAATCCCGTAATTTCCCGCAACTAGTCTTATTTGGAGTAGGAATTAGCGCAGTCTTGGTAGAAAGGACAATACTTTCTGCTCGGATGTCCGTTTTAGGCCCATGAGTAGCCGTTGGAAAGCTAACTCCGAGATATACAATTTTCCTTTGAAGTCCAAAGCCCAGATCAGCCATCTTCGAGCCTGAATCTTCCGTCGAAATTTCTGCAGAAATCCAGAAAATTCCAGGATCCTATTTTGACTAGGATTTTGCTCTAGGAAGACTTTTAATCCAACTTTGAGACCAAGTCAGCCCCTAGAACGTCCTAGAGTCATTTCCTAAGTCTAATAGGAGTCTTTAGGTTATGTAACCCAATCACACACACAATTCTCTGTCATCTTTTTTCTTAGAAAATATTCTAGTTTTCTTTCTCTAGTTTTAGGTTAAGGGTGCCGCACCCCTCTTTGCATAGAGAGGGGCGGCAACCCTAGGAGATTTCAAGAAGGAGGTTTTGTCTCTTCAAATTTTGTAAGTTTTCTTATGCCTCTCATGGATTTTCCCAAGTCCATGAGTGGCTAAATCCTTAATTCTTCCTATCTTTTGGTGAATTCAATCAATAGATTATAGTGAGATTTCTATACTTATAATTTAGTGTTAAGTTCTTGATAGATAGTAGACAAATCCCTGTTTTATTTTACGATCTTGATAGTTATTGATTTGGATGGCCACTGATGATGTAATTGGATGGATCTATCGCTAATCAAATAAGGCTTGACCCCGGACTTTGATTTATTGTAGCAAATCGGGTTTGTTTGACCACTGCCTAATGGGAGTTTGTCTATCGGGGGGAGTGAAATTTCTCTTCGTATGGCTCTACTTGTAGGCATGTGTGTAAAATTAATTGTTCTTAATGTTTTGTTCTCAAGCGATCTTTAGGCCCTGAAAAAGTAATTGATTGCTGAAGGAATAAAAGGGATAACTGCAGCTTTGACCGGCCTCTTATCTAAAATACATGTTGGAATTATCCTATACTAGTTATCATCAAGAATAAGATGCTAAATTCACCTTTTAAATCTATGATCCATAGTTAATCTGATTGAATCATACTATCGGAGAAGAAGTATGCTTTATAATTATTGTTTGCTTTATAATTTGCCTTAGATTTAGATTTAATTTACTTTGTTTTGTTTTTAGTTTAATTTCTTTCTTTATAATTAATCTTTTTAATCCCCTGTTTTCTAAGTGATTTTTGGAAAAGATATATTCTTAGGAAAGATCTTCACAATTCTAACCCTTCTCTGTGGGATTCGACCCCTACTTGCCCTAACTATTTTAGTTAGTTTTTGTGGGGATTATTTTATGATTGTTAAACGACCGATCACCTACAGAAACCAAAACCAAAAGAAGAAGCTTTTACCTTCTCCATTGACGTCTTCTTTAACTTCTTCCCGTTCTTCCATTATTCCTCAGTTAGTCGATCTCTTGCAAACAAAAAGAAAAAAAAAACACAAAAAATGGTACTAGTCTCCAGTTTACAGATCTTGTAGTTAGAGTTGTCCATTTTGAATTTTGTTTGGTGGAAAGAAAGAGTGGAGGTAGAGGAGAGACATACCCAAAAAGCAACCCCATCCGGCAGTCAATATATGAGATCAGAACTCCACAAGCTACATTCGGGTTAAGCCTGTTTGAGGGGTCTCGCGGTGTTTTTCGTGAGGCCAGATTCGAACTCAGCACGGCAAAAAAAAGCTATCCTCGAACTTTCGGCTTCATTTGACGGTCGTCGGAGCTCCGACACGGTGGTGGCACGGTGGCGACGATTCCCGGTGGGTTAGGTGACGGCGGCGTGAGATTTAGGGTGTGCAGGTAAGGTTACTTTGGAGAGTTAAGTTAGTATTTATAGCTATAATAAGTTTTGTGTTATATTTTAATTACAAGTGCTCTGTTTAGAGTTCAATCAATTTAGTCATTAGATTCATGCTAATTAAGTCCAAGAGGTCGTATCCGTGCTCACACAAGGACCTAGATTTTGTTCTGTTTTCAATAAAGTTCCTGTGTTGGCTTGATTTGGTCCTTTTAGTTTAAGCTTTGTTCAGTCAGGTGCTTCTTGTTTAATTAAATTAGTATTATTTAGCATAAATAATTGGAAAGAAATGACCTTTGTTAGATAATATATATATGTTGAATAGATTAATTCGAAATTGAGAATAAATATGTCTAGGAATTACTATGTGAAGTAACTTAAGAATTAAATTACATTATGGTAGATTAAATTATATTTATAGAATTTGGGTATATTAATTAAAAGCTTGGCCTATAAGCTAGAAATAAAATGATAAAGCAATTTTGGAGTTGGAAAGAAATGTTTTTAGCTTAGATAGTTTAGATATTAAGTAAAATAAATTGGAGTTTAAGAATGAAATGTTTAGAAGCTATTTTAAGTAATTTAGGAATTAAATTTACATTTTCATAATTTAGAAATTAAATTTTGAACTTGGGTAGATTTATGTTGGGCTTTTGAGATTGTATGTTTGGGATCTCTTTTATTTATCTATGCTTTGGGTCTTATTTTATGTTTACACTTTATTTGGGCTTTAAATTTTTATGTATGCTTAAGTTGTTATCTATGTTGGGTTTTGGTTTTAGATTACACTTTGGGCCTTAACTTGGATGGAGTTTGGGCTTTGGTTTAGTAATTTAGGCTTAAGATTCATTTTAACTTCAATTAATATAGCCATTTTCCTTTTAAATAAATCAAAATTTAGAACTTAGGAATAACTTCATATGCATCCATATTTAAATTTCATACTTATGTTGCTAATGCCATCCTCATGAGACTAAAATTGAAGTGATTCCCGTGAAGGGAAAGGAGGGCGGCTCATTCATGCATGTCTGAGTTTGCTCGCCTTCTCCTGGAGGCTTGGAAATTTCTGGAGGTCGTTTACCATTTATTGGGAGGCGGCCAAAGGTGTTCCTCTTATAATTGGTGGGTTGAGAATTGTTCTCTTTTAGTTTTCCAAAGAAAAATCAAAATGAAAAAAAATTGAAGCTTTCAAAATTAAGAAATAAAAGGTTTCCAAAATCAGAAGTCCAGAAAAAAATTCAAAATTCAAAATCAAAAAGAAGTTTTTCCAAGTTTTCAAAGTGGGAAAGTTTCCATCAAGTTGTCAAAATTTTCAAATTGGGAAAGTTCCCATCAAGTTTTAGCCTTTGTTTGGTTGGAATCTTTTGGAAGGGTGGGGTGGGGTTTGGAGGGGTGCATCATTGTTTGGTTGAAGGGGTTGCAAGGGGTGAGGGGTAGGAAGGGGTGGTCATCACCCCTCCCAACCCCTTATATCCCACCCCTCCAAATTGGGGTATTTTGGAGGGGTGGGGTTTGACTCAAAATTTTACTAACCAAATTATCCTTAGTATATTATCAAAAATCCAACTACCCTTAATAAATAATATCTTATAAATTAATAAAATAAATACAACATCATAATATATTTTTGTAATAAATATTTTTAATGATAAAAATAAAAATAATTATACTTTGATAAATTACATATAATAATTATTTTTGTTAATAATTTATATTTTTATTTATTTCACATTTATTTTCTTTCTCATGTATCGTTTACCAAAAAACTATAGTTTGTAAAATACATTAATTATTTTTCTATAAATGTAATGATGAACAATGCTTAATATAATTATTATACCCTTAGATAAAATATATAATAATTATTTTGTTTTGTATAAAACATGTGTAGAAAAATTGAATATAATACATGAAGTTTCTACACATAAGGATAAATTTGTAAAATACATATAAAACTCCTCCCAACCAAACACAAAACATGAGCACACCCCTTCTTACCCCTTCTTTGAACCAAACATAATTTTTCTAAAACCCCTCCCAACTCCTCACCCTCCCTACCCCACCCCTCCCCACCCCACCCCTCCCCCATTTGAACCAAACAAGGGCTTAGTTTTCGATTTAGGGAAAGTTCCCGTCAGTTTCAGGTTTTAGTTTTCAAAGTGGGAAAGTTCCCCTCCACAACATTTTCTAATAGAGTCGTTTTAATGGTAAGTTTTAAAGAAAATCCTCTCATGAGTAGGCCAAAAAGAGAACAAATAGTAAACGGGAAAGTTCCCAACATTTCTATTTCAAAATCCAAAATCTATTTTTGCTTGCTTAATTTTAAAGATTAATAAAATTTTTAATGGCATGAAAATACTTAAGAATAGAGACAACCAATAATAGAAACCCACAGTTAATTCTAGACTAGTCAGTGCCGACTTTTGACGGGCGTCGTGAGGGTGCTAATTCTTCCCCACACGTACCCAACTCCCGAACCTTTAGGACTCTGGTTAGTAGACTAATTAGGTTTAGTGTAACCCTAGCCAAGTATCGGGTAACATTAGGCGTAATAATTGGATAGGTGGCTAATCACTCCTAAGTAAAAGAGATTAGTGGCGACTACCATAGGATTTCAGTACTTTCCCTTTTTTAAATCGTTAAACGGTAGGGTTCGATCACCCCGGAACCGCACGTTGTGACAGGTATACATAACAATAAACTTTGGTTGGCTAAGCTTTTCTGATTACTCCTTTTTAGCAACATCCTCTAAGCACAGAACCCTTACCTATGAGCTAAACCCTGTTAACAGGTGATCGTATCGTCAGCAATCATAAAATAATCTCCACAAAACCTAACTAAAGTAGATAGGGCAAGCAGGGGTCGATCCCACAGAGAAGGGTGAAGAACTTTTATTCCCAAGAACAAATCTTTTCCAAAAATTAGTTCTAAAACAGAAAACAGGGGATTTAAAATTATCAATTAAAAAGAAAGCAATTAAACTAAAAACTAAGCAAAATAAATTAAATCTAAATCTAAATCTAAATCTATAGCAATTATAAAGCAAACAATAATTAAAAAGCATACTTCTTCTCCGATGGTATGAATCAATCAGATTAACTATGGATCATTGATTTAAAAGGTGAATTTTGCATCTTATTCTTGATTGACTACTGGTATAGGTTTCCCAACATGTATATTAGATAAGAGGTCGATTAAAGCTGCAGTTATTCCTTTCATTCCTTCAGCAATCGATTACTTTCTTAGGGCTTAAAGATCGCTTGAGAATAAAGCATTAAGAACAGTTAATTTTACACACATGCCTACAAGTAGAACCATACGAAGAGAAATTTCTCGCCCTCCAATAGACAAGCGCCCATCAGGTTGCGATTAAACAAACCTGATTTGCTACAAACAATCAAACTTGAGTGATTAATTCTAAGCTTGATCTAGCCATAGATCCGTCCAATTACTTCGTCGGTGGCCATCCAAATCAATAATTATCAAGATCATAAAATAAAACAGAGTTTTGCCTACTATCATCAAGAACTTAACACAAAATTATAAGTATAGAAATCTCACCATAATCAATTGATTGAATTCACCACAGGATTAGAAGTATTAAGGGTTTAGCTACTCATGGATAAATCCATGAAAGGCTTAAGAAAACTTACAAAACTTGAAGGCAAAATCCTCTTCTTGAAATCTCCTAGGGTTGCCGCCCCTCTCTATGCAAAGAGAGGGGTGCGACACCCTTGACCTAAAACTAGAGAAAAACTAAACTAAAGAAAGGTAGAAAAAGAGAACAAACTATATGAGAGATTAATTGTTTGATTTGTGATACATGAGGTGGCTATTTATAGTGGAGGAATAACCTAAAGACTCCTATTAGACTTCGGGAAAGAGGCTATGACGTTATAGGCTTAGAGTAATCTTCAAATTTGGTCTAGAGCCTTCCTGGAGTAGAATCCAAGTCAAAATAGGATTCTGGAATTTTCTGGATTTCTGCAGAAACTTCGACTTGATATTCGGGCTTGAAGATGGAAGATCTGGGCTTTGCACTTCAAACTAAAGTTGTAGAGCTCGGAGTTAGATTTCCAACGGCTACTCATGGGCTTAAAACCGACATCGGAGCAGAAAGTTATGACCTTTCTACGAAGACTGCGCTGAAACCGGGCTTATATCGCAAATCTGCGGGATTATTGCGGGATTTGAATATTCTTTTGGATATTAGGCCTACAAATTGGGATTTTAACTCCAATTATAGGTTTATATGGGCTGAGTATATTCCCATATAATTTATCCAAAAATCCTCAACTTCAGGGCTTCATCTGGGCTTGGCTTCAATCCTTTGCAAATAAGCTCCAAATCTTCAATTTTGCTTCTTGAAATAATTCTTCAATTGTCTTCAATTTTTCAAAATATATTCAAATAATCTTCAAACACGAACTTCGCATCTTCAAATCTTCATTCCAAATGGCTAACTCCATAATTGAATAAAAAGTCACCAAAATAGCTCCAAAAAGAGTGAAAAACAATAAGTTTTCTCTTTTCTTATCTTCAGGACCTAAAAACACAAATACTAGCAAAATAGGGTAAAAACACATATAAAAGTAGCAAAAAGTATATAAAAATAGCTATATAAATATGCATAATTTTGGCTCGATCATATTTCCCCCACACTAAATCTTTGCTAGTCCCTAGCAAACTAGCGTAGACAAACAAAAATTAAGACTCACTAATCTAAACTAATGCACTTATGTTCAAATCTTTTGAAACACTTTGAATACATACATATATCAAGGATCAATTCAATTATAAAATTAGAATAACAAAGAATATTAAGAGTATCCATTCCAATAGGTCAAGATATAGCAAGCATCCTTATTCTTAAGTAACCATAATCAAAGTAGCTCTAATCATTCATTATTCATTACAACTATAACTACTTTTTATAAGCTTATGTCTTCATCTTTATATCTACTACTCAAACGATTGCATATCATGAATACAGATCAAGAATTTCGCATGGGTTATAATGATTTTCAAAGGGTAATTGATTTTTAGAAAAGTGAGGTTACTAACCTCAAAGAGTTCATGCTTATGGGTTACTAACGCCCTTTATTTTATTTGTGAGGCTACTAGCACTCTAGAGGGACAATACTTCTGCCGATCCATGCCTCTTATCCTCTTCCCAAGGGTTACTAACTCCTTTTGTTTAAAGAGAAGAGTCACAACAATGGATTTTTTTTTTAATTTTTTTTAAAGGCAGAAGATATCTCTTCTCCTCTTGCATGAAAAACACTGTTTTTTATGAAAAAGATTTTTTTTAACTACCCTTCTTATATAGATAGTCCCCCACACTTATGCTTGACATATCCATAACATGCTTTGATAATTGTAATTTCAATAAAAATTAAACACAAGTTATAGAAATAGGTAATCACAGAAGCAATAAACAATAAGATCATATCACAAAACTCTAATTATACCTAATTCTAAGAAATAAGATATCATAATATAAATCAATTAATGAATCAAACATTCTTAAAAATTCTAATCATTCTGCAATCAAAAATCAAATCAATCAATTAATATATGCATGAAAAATTCAAAATTCTTTCAAATTTTCCAAAAATTTCATGGATTTCTATGCATGTAGACTCTCTCCCCCACACTTAAAAGATACATTGTCCTCAATGTATGAATTTAAGCATATGTGTGTGTTGTGTCCCTCATAAGTGTGATGACTAAATAGATGTGCTAATGAAATACTTAACTCAAAAAGAAAGTGTCGACCCAATCAAGCAAATCAAGCAATTCAAGGCATTAATCATAGCATTCATAGCATATGAGTCATAATTAAGATCTAAATCAAAGCGTAGAAAACATAAAAAATAAATTTAAACAAATAATTCAAATCAAGGAATAGGTAATCAATCAAAGCAATAATCAAAGCAATGCAAGGAAAAGAAAAAGATAGAGTTAAAGAAAGCTTCTCTATTTTGTGGCACTGGCTGATGTATGCATGACCGGTGGCGGCTTGGAAGTGACTGGTGATGACACGGTGATAGCCTGAGATAACTCGGCATTGGGCATCCTTGGCCGGATGTTGGCCGGTTCTGACTTGGCTTGGCGCGGAAGTGCAGTGGATGTAGCTAGGCAAGGCACGGGCTGGCGCGGTGTTGTGCGGCATGGGCTTGTTCTGCATTGGCCAGTATCGTCCGGCCATGGGATTTGGATGGCCAGGCTGTAGCCGGGCTTGCTGGCTTGTGCGGCACGGGCTTGGCCGGGCTGTGTATAGGTGCATGCCGGTGGTGGCGCGGTTGTGCCCGGGTGTGGCCTGGTAGTTGGCGCGGAGCTGGCCGGGTCTTGTGCGTGGATGGCCAGGTATGGCCAGTCTTGGCCATGCAGATGCGTGGCTTTGGCGCGGACATGTCCGGTATTGGCCAGTTGTCATGCACGGATTGTCAGGCTACAGTCGACCTAGCATGCTTGTGTGGCTCGGGCATAGCTGGTCATGGCCGGTCAAGTTAGCTAGGTGGGCTCGATCATGGCCTTGGGCTTACTCCTCTGATGCGTTGGCTTCCATCTTGTGCTCCTCTCTTTGGGCCTTCATTCGTTTTCCTTGACAATTGTTTAGCATGTGAGCTCCAATTGCTTGACTTGTTTCCTTAATTTGAAATCCTAATAAGAAAAACAAAAACTAAAACTAAAAAGAAAATTACAATGTTAGTAAATTCTTGGGTTGCCTCCCAAGCAGCGACTTTCTTTAATGTCTTTGGCTAGACTTTCCTTTATCTCCCTTTGTTAGGGTGGATCATACCACTTCAAAGCATAAAGCAAGTATGATGATATAGGAAGAATTTGAGCACAAAAATATAAAAGATAAGATCAAAGATAAGGAAAGAAATCACCAATTTTGTTGAGGGCGACTCCATGGATGGCTAGGAATGACAATGCCATCTTTGTTGCCGTGAGTGGTTGATGCAATAGATGCTTTCGGCATTCTTGATTAGCGTTGTTCTCATCTCGCCTTTGGAAAGTGTCCTCGTGTTGGCATATCTTCTTGTCCTCTAGAAAGAATTGATCCATGTTGATCTCCTCGATGTAGTAAGATTTAAGAAGCTTGTTGATTCCCAAAAAATTTCGATCTTCGTGCTTCAAGGGTTGGTTATCAACAAAATTCAGCACACTTAATTCTTTCAGCTTCGGCAGTCCAAGTTGTTCATCTTCTTGTGGCTCATCTTCTGGTGGCTCATCTTCTGGCTTAGCAAGGCTTGCAAGAGAAGGTAACGGGATGTCCATCTTTGGAGAGGAGTCTTGCAAATCAAGTTCATGTGGATCATTAATTGTTTCGCTTGATTCTCCTTTAACTTCTTTCACAGTTGGAACTTCTGCAACATCATGAAATCCATCGATCTCACTTGTCTCAGAATGGACAAGTTTCTCCTTTGACAGTGTTGCTTCAATTTCCGGTTCTTGATGCCATTGTGTAGCTTTGGTGGAAAACTTCTTGCTTTTGATCAAAATCTGCTTAACCAGCTTCTTCTTTTTCGCACAACCTTTTGAAAAGAATCCTCCTTTCATCCAAGGGGGGAAATCACCACAAGCATCGTCTATTTGCCTTTGTCTGTTGTTTTGCATACCAGAATAGAATCTATTGAGCAATTCTTTTTCATGGAGACCATGGGTTGGAGGTTGACACCATATTTGGTTGAGTCTATCCCAAAAGTGATGTGCTTCTTCATCTGGCAACTGTTTGCAAAGCTCAAGTTGTTTTCGAACATAGCGTTGACGTTTGCGTTGAAATTCACCTTCTGCTATAGTACTCAGCAATCTCCTTGCGTCTTCAGGACTCTCGAGTTCCAAGCTTCTCTTATTAATGGCATCAATAAGACTTCGGTCGGATTGAGACAATCCAGCAATAAAACTCTGGATCAATTGCCCTTCAGGTAGACCGTGGTCGACAAAGAACTTACACGCCCAATTGAATCTATCCCAATAATCTAACCACTCTTCATGATACTGTTGTCAAATAGAAAGAATCTCCTTTTGAACAGCACGTATCCTTCGCTCCCTTGCTTTTATCGTATCATTTTCTGACATAACAAAAACTCAAAAGAAAAATTAGTAGTAAAAGTTCTTAAACAAAATTAAAAACTAAACACAGAAAATAAAGGAAAATATTTTTTTTTAGAAAACAATTTTTTTTAAAATTAACGCAAACCCTAAATTTATTTTCTACACAATTTTTTTTTTACGCAAATTTTTTTTCCGACGCAAATTTTTTATTTTTTTATTTTTAGAAAAAACGGAAAACAAAAATTTCTAGAGCAAATTTATTCTGGGATTTATTCTTAATTCCCTTCCCCGGCAACGGCGCCAAAATTATGATCGTGTCGTCAGCAATCATAAGATAATCCCCACAAAACCTAACTAAAGTAGATAGAGCAAGCAGGGGTCGATCCCACAGAGAAGGGTGAAGAACTTTTATTCCCAAGAACAAATCTTTTCCAAAAATTAGTTCTAAAACAGAAAACAGGGGGTTTAAAATTATCAATTAAAAAGAAAACAATTAAACTAAAAACTAAGCAAAGTAAATTAAATCTAAATCTAAATCTAAATCTATAGCAATTATTAAGCAAACAATAATTAAAAAGCATACTTCTTCTCCGATGGTATGAATCAATCAGATTAACTATGGATCATTGATTTAAAAGGTAAATTTCGCATCTTATTCTTGACTGACAACTGATATAGGTTTCCCAACATGTATTTTAGATAAGAGGCCGATTAAAGCTGCAGTTATCCATTTTATTCCTTCAGCAATCGATTACTTTCTTAGGGCTTAAAGATCACTTGAGAACAAAGCATTAAGAACAATTAATTTTACACACATGCCTACAAGTAGAACCATACGAAGAGAAATTTCTCGCCCTCCGATAGACAAATGCCCATCAGGCTGCGATTAAACAAACCTGATTTGCTCCAAACAATCAAACTTGCGTGATTAATTCTAAGCTTGATCTAGCCATAGATCCGTCCAATTACTTCATCGGTGGCCATCCAAATCAATAACTATCAAGATCATAAAATAAAACAGAGTTTTGCCTACTATCATCAAGAACCTAACACAAAATTATAAGTATAGAAATCTCACCATAATCAATTGATCGAATTCACTACAGGATTAGAAGTATTAAGGGTTTAGCTACTCATGGATAAATCCATGAGAGGCTTAAGAAAACTTACAAAACTTGAAGGCAAAATCCTCTTCTTGAAATCTCCTAGGTTGCCGCCCCTCTCTATGCAAAGAGCGGGCTGCTACACCCTTGACCTAAAACTAGAGAAAAACTAAACTAAAGAAAGGTAGAAAAAGGGAATAAACTATATGAGAGATTAATTGTGTGATTTGTGATACAGGAGGTGGCTATTTATAGTGGAGGAATAACCTAAAGACTCCTATTAGACTTAGGAAAAGAGGCTAGGACGTTCTAGGCTTAGAGTAATCTTCAAATTTGGTCTAGAGCGTTCCTGGAGTAGAATCCAAGTCAAAATAGGATTCTGAAATTTTCTGGATTTCTGCAGAAACTTCGACTTGATATTCGGGCTTGAAGATGGCAGATCTGGGCTTTGCACTTCAAACGAAAGTTGTAGAGCTCGGAGTTAGATTTCCAACGGCTATTCATGGGCTTAAAACCGACATCTGAGCAGAAAGTTATGACCTTTCTACGAAGACTGCGCTGAAACCGGGCTTATATCGCAAATCTGCGGGATTATTGCGGGATTTGAATATTCTTTTGGATATTAGGCCTACAAATTGGGATTTTAACTCCAAGGTTTATATGGGCTGAGTATATTCCCATATTCCTATATGGGCTTCATCTGGGCTTGGCTTCAATCCATTGCAAATAAGCTCCAAATCTTCAATTTTGCTTCTTGAAATAATTCTTCAATTATCTTCAATTCTTCAAAATATCTTCAAATAATCTTCAAACACTAACTTCGCATCTTCAAATCTTCATTACAAATGGCTAACTCCATAATTGAATAAAAAGTCACCAAAATAACTCCAAAAAGAGTGAAAAACAATAAGTTTTCACTTTTCTTATTTTCAGGACCTAAAAACACAAATACTAGTAAAATAGGGTAAAAACACATATAAAAGTAGCAAAAAGTAAATAAAAACAGCCATAAAAATATGCATAATTTTGCCTCGATCAACAGGAAAACAAAAACAAAAAAAAAATTAATTTGCAAATTTTGTAACGAAGGTTAAAATCAAATGAATTTACAAAAATCAAATTGCTAAATTAACAATCCACCTACAATTAGTATCCTCTAAAGATGATAAACTGTTTTCCCTTGTTCTCTCAACCTTAGAATGCTTTGTAACAAAGTGCTGCAATATGAGGTCGAACATAATGACCGAACATTCCATTCATTAAAGTACTATCAATAATTTTCATTTATTTTAAAGACTTGCATAAAAGGAAAAATAAAACCAAACTCATATTAGCTTAACTAACACCAAGAAAAAAAAAACTCTGAATGTAGAAAACCATGGTCTCGCACATGTAACATCAATCATCTAATAAAAGTATAAAAGTACATCTTTATATGTCATCAATTTTTATGCATTAATCTGTCTCCTACACACACCAAATGAGAATACTATAAGGTCATGATATTCAGTATGGGATCAAAATGCAGCTATTGTTTGTGGAAAACACATGATATTCAGCATGAGAATAATTAAGAACCCAAGAAACAAATGCAACAACTCAAGCAAGCTCATCAAAAGGCCAATGCCTCTGATTCAAGATGATTAACTTCATCTCAAGTTTCACCTCGTCACAGTGCAATGTTCTCCATGGAAGAAATACTGATATCATGAGAGTTTTCATCTATGGTTCCTGCATATGGTTTTCAAAATTAAGAGGAAAGAAATTTAGTGGAAATTCTTTCAGTCCAATGAGATTTTTTTAAATTTTTATTTTTATTTTTTAATCCAACAGCAAATTAAACCAATTCTATTGAAACTTAAGAACAAAGTTTTGGGATATAAAACTTGGATATGTAAGACAAATTCATTGCTGAAGCTACACTTCATTTGTATTTTGGTTAACTCTATTATCTCTCACAACATGAAACTCTCTATTGACTCATGCATCTAGTAAGAAACTATCCATTAAAAAAGCAGAAAAAGTACAAATGTACCACATAATAAGTCAATAATCACTGAGGACATTATGCCGTAGTAGATAGCAAACACACTGCAATACATTAGATGTGTAAAAGTTAATAAAATACAAAATAAAAGGGGGTTAAAGCTGTAGGACCACATGAGATGATAAATAAATAAGTGGATTCTTAAAGAGTACCATCTTTTGATATATGAACAGAAAAGAAAAGAAAAATACACGTCTTATGAAGGCAAACAGAGGGGTACCGAGAAAGTCTTGCCAGGTCAACAATAGAATGATATAAAGAGTATTATACAATAGTGCAAATCATTACAATCAACAGTTTTTCTAATATCGTCTTTCATCCACAATCTCAAGATCTTGAAAAAGAAGAAAATAATTAAAGACTCAATTGTATTATCCCAAACATGTAAAGAGATTGAAGTAATTAATAAACCATGTCAAACTCAAGAAAAGTAATAAAAGCTCCCTCATTGAAATTAAGAAAACATAAATTTAAATCTAAGTCTAACCTCATAACTATTTAAGTATCTTGAATGATGCAGAAGATGTAAGTGCAGATATAACTCTTCGAGATCGAAAGGACCAAAGAATGTGAACTTAATATTTTGTTTGCAAAAGTAGACTACCACTTGGGCAAAAGTTTTAATGCATTCATGCCATGCCAAGATTGTACTTTCTCAAAAGAGAAGATGAACCACCTAATATCTCATCCAACACACAAAACCGTATTAAAAAATAATCTTTAAAAAAATTAAGAAGCACATGTAAAGTTATTAGGAAAACTACAAAAACTATTAAGGAAAATGAAAGATGCATATACTGTTTATTGACTTGTGAACTCAAATCAGGGAGACCATGAATTGACTTCATTTCATCTTGTTAAATGGACTTCTAATGTGACCATAATCTCACTAGTGAGGCTTGCAAGTGAAAGGAGAAATTACAGAGTTACCTTTGCAAGCTCCGTATGAGGTAGATCTGCGACCTCTGTTTTAATTCAAAAAGCTTTGGAAAGCACTTCTTAGAGATTTTTGGTAAGCCCTGGCCTGGCACTTGTATTGGGTGGATTGCCTGAAGAAGTGAAGATCAAGAGGATAAATAGGGTATCAATAAGTTGTCCAAACCAAGGCCCAAAAAACCCCAAAATCATAACTTACTAATCTAAAATTAATGTTGTATATATATATTGGCCTTGTGGATCTATGGATTGATAGAAACTTGACCATCTTTTTGTTATCATCTTCAAGCAAATCACCCAAGTTGAGGTCTTTGAGAGACGAAAAGTAGTGACAGCTCTATGTTCCATGCCATCTTCTATCTGCTGTTGAAATTATGACCAGGCAGCCATCTGGTGGTTCGGCTATCATTCTTATTAATCTGCAGCCATTAATAAACATAATCAAGACTTCATACAGATATTTTAAAATTGATTATAAGAACAGAAAATAGATTATATGATATATTCGTTAAATTTTTTAGTATACTTCTCAAAGAAAAACATTCAACAAAAAGAACAGAAACATAGTCGTATGAGCCCGCAAAGAGAGCAACATTGGTCGGTACTCCACCACCATCAACAAAAAAATTGATTAGAAGGGCAAACCATCTCAGAGAAATAAAATCAAACACTTGTTATGCAACATATTGAGCATAAGTAATAAACTGAGATATATAAGACTACCCTTACAACATTATTTATACCACAATTTACAATTAGGATAAAAATTGTAAAATGTACATGGTGGTACAAAATCAAGGGCTGAGATTTACTCCAAAAATTTCTATGTATGGTTGGATTTAGTCCACCATAGGCCAAAGTCAACAAGGAAAAAGATTGACTTTTGATTTCAAATCCTTAATTTCTTTTAATTTAATTAATTAAATTAAAGAAATTAATTAAAGTATATTGAAAACACATTTGAGCCGCCCCATCTATTGTACAAATTGGGTCTGGACGGCCCATGCTCCTGAAATTGAAATCAGGCCCTTCCCGGATTAAAACTTTTACAAGTTTGGAATTAAGGACAAAGGGATTAGGGTTTAGAATTTCGGAAAGGAAGATGAAGGAATTTGGGGTGACATCCTTTATTAAATTTGTTCAAAATATCATGAAGAACACTCTGTCCAAATTTCAGCTCATTCCGAGCTCGGAGGAAAACTTGTATTTTTTGCAGTTAAGGACAGAATCCAATCCCGGGACCAATTGAGCATGGCGATTTCACCATTAGCTTTGAAACTTGAATTACATGAGTTATATAAGCTATATGGAAGAATCAAGCCATATTTGCCACTTTTCATAACTTTTACTAAATTTGCAATTAAGGACATCATGGCTGATTGAGCTCGGTTTAAGCCATTTCCTTAATCCGATTTTGATAATACTTAAATGAGAGCTTAGTGGCATCATATTAAGTGTAATTTATTAGTCAAGTAATGAAGAATCGAAGTTCGTGGCGTTTGGAAGTGATCTCTACACCATACTGCTTCGCTGCACTTGACTTTTCACCCCTTTTTGCTGCACCAAGCTTTGGAACCTTCTGGAATTCGAAATTTATGTAATTAAATGTGATAATTATCACATTTAAAGGGTCAAAACATGCTGATTATGTGGCTGATTGAGTTGGTTAGAATTCCCTTGATTTAAGGGATTTGATTTACAATTTAAAATCAGAGGATCAAGATGAATCAGGATGGAATTAATCTCAGCCGTCGGATCCTCCTAACCCTAGCCAACCCTCCCCTATATAAAGAGGCAGCCTCCAACGAAATTTTGGACAGCAACACAATTTCACAACAGCCAATCTTCTCCTCCAGGGAAAAAACTCAGACTCCAAGTCTAAAACATCTCTCCTCAGAGAAAAATCTTCAATCAAGCTCCGTGCTTTCAATCCTTTCAAGTCTCTGCGCTTTTAAATCATCTTTGTTAATCAAGTTCTCACTTGATAATCTTTTTATTACATTTTTCAACCTTGTTTGTACAAGTTCTCTTCTTGTATTTACATGTTGGTTGTAATCAAATCTCATCTCTTTGTCAATGAAACAAGAAAATAACTTTTTCACAGCATTTCCTTTGTTATCTAAATCTGGAATCAATGATTTAAACACTTAGGTTTGACTATGATTTAGGATTCACGAATCGTTTGGTTTATTTTATGTTGCTGCACTTCAAGCACTCATTTAATTTTCATCGTACTACGTATTTCATTTTTCCTACAAAAATGAACTTTTATTTTCCTTGCATCCTTTTATCAATTTCCGGTTAAAATTGGTTGGCACGCCTGGTTCCCTTTCACCAAGATCTCCAAAGAGATTTTTTGGCGCGAACATCTCTTTTGGCACGCCTGGTGCGACTACCAAGGATTTAGATCTAATCTCGGTGCTGTTAAAAAGGTTTTAATTTTCTTGTTTTGATTTTCTTCAAGTTTTTTACTTTCAAGTTGGCGATCCCCAACTTTGTTCTTTTTATTTTTACTTTCGCCCCACCTTAGCGCACCGAACATCTCTTTTTGGCACGCCCAGTGGGACTAACAAGGATTTAGATCTCATCTCGGTGCTGTTGAAAAGGTTTTATTTTTCTTGTTTTCCTTTACTTTTTGCGTTAATTTTTAGTTCTCATGACATGTCAAATGTTAGCTTTTCTTCATGCTCTTTTTCTACCTTTCTTTTTTATTTTCCATGTGATTGTTGCTATTGTTACGGCTCCTTTTAAGGGTGCCGTCAAAAAGCAGGTTTCTTTGCACCACCTATTCTTACATGGACATGAAAGTGGTGCGGAAATAGGCAAAGATGGTGACGGCACTTCTCAGGGCCGCACCACTGCTCATGGTGATCTTGCTAGCACTTTGGATGATGTGATAAATGAGATGGAAGCTAGATTTCAAGAGATGATCCAAGAACAAATAACCAGAAATGAGAATGGCTTTAAACAAGTTCACGAAGCCGTCTTGGTGATAACGGCGACACTCGGGGGGGCAAGTGCAGCAGCAAATGGCGCCACACCAAGTGGTCGCACCACCCCAAGTGGTCGCACCACCCCAATTGATCGCACCACACCAAGTGGTCGCACCACACCAAGTGGCTGCACCTTATCAAGTGGTCGCACCACACCAACTGGCCGCATCGCACCAATTGGCCGCACTTGTTCAACAACCACCAGAAATCACTGAAAAGGTTATGGTAAATTTTCCAAAGAATGACTGCTTGTCGAAAAAAGAAAAGGCAAGATGCTTGGCCATGGAGGAAAAAGTGGTGCCGGTGCAGAGAGATCTAGTGCAGAAACATCTGGTGCGAAAAGATGCAAATGGTGATGTCTGCACCAAAATCAGAAGATATGGTTATGCCAACTCTGAGACTAAACCTTGGGAGCACCAACTTGAACAGCCATGGATTATTCCAAGATCAGTGGCGTTAAGAAATTTTGCTCCTAGAAGAAAGTTGGAATTTTCTCCACCTAGTGCAAAGCAAGAGATGGTGCGTTCAAAAGATCCACCACCAAGAAAAATGGCGCGAAGAAGATTGGATTCTGATACAATTCCAACTTTCCATAAAGAAAATTTTGCACCGTCAAGGCAAATGGCACAAAGGTTCTCCAAACCAAGGGAACTTACCCATGAAAAGCATTCTCCATACTATAGACGGAAAAAATGGCATATGGCGCCATCCACTTCTTCATCCGCACCATCTTCATCCAAAATGGTGCCGTCCATGACAAAGCAATTTCAGAAAGCTTTAAAGCTTGACCATCGGCAAAGACTCCAACCAAACCTAGGTCAACAAAGCCAAAACATGAAGCAAGGCCTTTGTTAGATCACCAAAAAGAAGAATTTCGAGCTTTGGCCATAGAGAAGGAAGTTAATTTCCATAAAGAACGTGTGGTGCAGAGTACTCGGCCAAGAATGGTGCGGCCGACTCCAAGAGCTCAAAATGGTGTATGGCCAAGGGTGCAACATCCCAAATTCCCTAGCTAACCTATTCAAGGAAGTAAGAAAACTTGGATAAGAAAAGAGCTTCGTAAAAGAAGCAAGGCAAGAAAAGATATGGAGACGAACGTAGATTCCGCACTCCAGAAACTTACCATTGATAACACCACTTCAAATACGAAAGATGGTGATGATGAATTCGGTGCCACTAATTCTAGTGATGGCGCCACTACTACTACTAGCAACACCACCCATGTTACTAATGTTACTATTGATGGCATGAATGAAAGTGGTGACAACGACAACACAATTAAATTGTCTTATGAAGATGGTGAACACTCGGAGGGCAAAGAAGATGGTGCCAAGGCCGTTACTCTCTCCAAACATGATGATGATGCCACTAACATCCATGATAATGGCTTGATTAATGCCATAGAGGAAGGTGATGACACTATAAATGATGGCACCAAAATCAACTGCACCCAAGATAATGGCACCTCAGGTGACGACACTCTAGGTGATGGCACCGAAATTGACGGTACCAAAGATGATAGCACCGAAAGTGTTTACTGCACTAAAAATGGTGATGAAGCGATATGTGATGCCACCAGTGATAAAATGAATTCAAGTGCTGGTAGCAATGATTATGGTGATGAGCAAACTAATGAATTCAAAGTGGCAAATGAAGAAGTTATGCTCGGGGGTAACTTTCTAACCACCCTCATTTTGAAGAAGCTGATGGTTCCACCACCTACACGGAAATTTAAGATCCTCCTGAGATCAAAGAACATGAGGACAACCTGGAAATTGATAACCTTTCAGAGCTCAGTGCTCAAAACGATGGAAATCTTCTTGATTATGGTGACGGGCGGCCCAAGAAAGATATAAACTATGGTGCCGACATTACTGAATTCAAGAATGATCAACTTGAAGAAGATGAAAGTCTTCCTGATGAAGATGAAGTTGATTAGGTACATGTTGATCTTTCCCAAGACCAATCAAAGACTATACATGATATTAAGGCTCAAATGTGGGCCATGTTGGACAAACTAAAGTCCAAGGAAGTGAACGAGAGTCAGCATGTTCAAAATGAAGGATTCAACGAAATAACCAAGAGATTGGAAGCAACACCCGGGGGGAAAGGAAGATGGTGCTGAGACCATTGATCTCACCAAGTTCATACAAAAGCTTAGTGGACAAAGCCGCCCCAATTGCTAATGCGGCCTTTAAAAAAAAAAATCACCACTTTTGGTGATAAATGGTGAATTCATCAATAGATGGCACTTGTGGTGATGAGTCAAGAAAATATGTCACAAGAAGCCATTTTTGGTGACAAAAGAAGAATGCCACCTCCAACAACAATTAAAGTGGCATGGAAATTATGCTTTACCATTTTTGATTTTTGGCCTTGGTTAAAAAGCTTTTGGCCAACTTCTTATGGTGTGGTTTCCTTTATGACCAATTACAATTTGGTGCGTGGGAAGTTGGATTATATCTCTCCCTAATTTTGTTTTATACGATTCGATGTTAATGGCACCATTATCATGTTTTGGTGCCATGATCAATTTTAATCTCTAAATCTTTGTGGCTTTAAATTTATAAGCCATTAGATTTCAAGTAATTGGATTTCATTTCTTTGTTGGCCTTAGTTTATTTTGGCCACTTGCAATGTAATTTCTTGCGTTGGCAAAACTCAAAGCCACCAAATTTAATAAAAATTACAATCTTTGAAGTTCATTGGGGGCTTGTATTTCATTAGGCAATTTTGCTGCACCACCCTTTTTGTTAATCTCTGCACCAAACATAAGGGAAATTGTTGTCAAAATTCTTACCAATTGATAAGTATGGTGCGTGGAGTAAAAGTGCAGCCCTCATAATGAAAAATTGAGGACAATATGCGACAATAAGAATTTAGGGTTTCCAAAGCCCTAAATCGCATGAAGCCAAAACAATGGCCTAAGTTACCCTATTCGGCCAACATGCTCAATTTTCATTTAGAAAACAAAATCAAATTTGCCACTTTGCTTTGCAAAACAGTAGGTATATACGTGGCTGTCAATTTCACTATTTTGGTGCAAAAATTGCAAATTTTGTGCAATTGCACCATGAGCAAAGAAAATATTAAGGTTTTATATGCCTTAATCGCATGAAATCATAAACCATGGCTTAAAAACATTTATTTGGCCATCATGCAATATTTGTTACTTTTAATTAAAAATGGTTTCTGCCACTTTCAATATTCGAAACAATAAACCTAATTTTTGTGGCAATTTGACAAACAATGGTGTAAGAATTTCAAGCTTATGCGATTTGCACCATAGAAAGTTGATTCGGCTAGGGTTTATACCCTAAGCCAATTTATGCAGCAACCTTGGCACCAATTGGATGCAAATTTGTTTTCAAAATCAACAAACATATATTCACAAGACAAGTGGTTAATCCAAGCCAATTAATTTCAAAAATTTCAGCAATAATTGGATTGAAACTACCTTGTGTGTTGGCTGCTTTCTCTTGTGCCACCATGGATCTTAATTTCGATTGATTTGTGGATGGTTCAATTGATTGTTTCCTAGCAAAGGAACTCAAAGCAGCAAGTTTTCCTTTGGAGGAGGGCTTGGCGGCATCACCATGAGAAGTTTCCCTAGACAAATTTGGCTTGAGGTTTCGGTTATGGCTAGCATTGCCATCTGATTGCCTAGTTTCCTTTGGTGCCATGGCTATGTCAATGAGGCAAAGCTTGGAGGAGGAAGAAATTCGCGATGATGGTAGCTAAAGGTGTCAAAGTCGATGAGTACCAAGGAGAGGAAGAAACTTTCGGCTAAGAAGTATAAGGCAAATAATACTCTAAGTAATCTTTATTCTTAAATAAAGAATAAAGATTAGGGGGGGCATTGTTTAAACCACAATTTACAATTAGGGTAAAATTGTAAATGTACATGGTGGTACAAGATCAAGGGCTGAGATTTACTCCCAAAAGTCCTATGTATGGTTGGATTTAGTCCATCATAGGCCAAAGTCAACCAGGAAAAAGATTGACTTTTGACTTCAAATCCTTAATTTCTTTTAATTTAATTAATTAAATGAAAGAAATTAAGTAAAGTATATTGAAAACACATTTGGGCCGCCCCATCTATTGTACAAATTGGGTCTGGACGGCCCATACTCTTGAAATTGAAATCAGGCCCTTCCCAGATTAAAACTTTTACAAGTTTGCAACTAAGGACAAAGAGATTAGGGTTTAGAATTCGGAAAGGAAGATGAATGAATTTGGGGTGACATCCTTTATTAAAGTTATTCAAAATATCAAGAAGAACACTCTGTCCAATTTTCAGCTCATTCCGAGCTCGGAGGAAAACTAGTATTTTTTGCAATTAAAGACAGAATCCAATCCCGGGACCAATTGAGCATGGCGATTTCACCATTAGCTTTGAAACTTGAATTACACGAGTTATATAAGCTATATGGAAGAATCAAGCCATATTTGCCACTTTTCATAACCTTTACTAAATTTGCAATTAAGGACATCATGGCTGATTGAGCTCGGTTTAAGCCATTTCCTTAATCCGATTTTGATGATACTTAAATGAGAGCTTAGTGGCATCATATTAAGTGTAATTTATTAGTCAAGTAATGAAGAATCGAAGTTCGTGGCGTTTGGAAGTGATCTCTAAACCATACTGCTTCGCTGCACTTGACTTTTCACCTCTTTTTGTTGCACCAAGGTTTGGAACCTTCTGGAATTCGAAATTTATGTAATTAAATGTGATAATTATCACATTCAAAGGGTCAAAACATGCTGATTATTTGGCTGATTGGGTTGGTTAGAATTCCCTTGATTTAAGTGATTTGATTCACAATTTAAAATCAGAGGATCAAGATCTGAATCAGGATGGAATTAATCTCAGTCGTCGGATCCTCCTAACCCTAGCCAACCCTCCCCTATATAAAGAGGCAGCCTCCAACGAAATTTTGGACAGCAACAAAATTTCACAACAGCCAATCTTCTCCTCCAGGGAAAAAACTCAGACTCCAGGTCTAAAACATCTCTCCTCAGAGAAAAAATCTTCAACCAAGCTCCGTGCTTTCAATCCTTTCAAGTCTCTGCGCTTTCAAATCATCTTTGTTAATCAAGTTCTCACTTGATAATATTTTTATTATATTTTTCAACCTTGTTTGTACAAGTTCTCTTCTGTATTTACATGTTGGTTGTAATCAAATCTCATCTCTTTGTCAATGAAACAAGAAGATAACCTTTTCACAGCATTTCCTTTGTTATCTAAATCTGGAATCAATGATTTAAACACTTAGGTGTGACTTTGATTCAGGATTCACAAATCGTTTGGTTTATTTTATGTTGCTGCACTTCATGCACTCATTTAATTTTTATCGCACTACGTATTTCATTTTTCCTACAAAAATGAACTTTTATTTTCCTTGCATCCTTTTATCAATTTCCGGTTAAAATTGGTTGGCACGCCCGGTACCCTTTCACCAAGATCTCCAAAGAGATTTTTTGGCGCGAACAAACATATTGAGTGCTTAAAAGACCAAAACACGTTATCAGCATAGTAATCGTTGGTTACTATGACAAACAAACATCAAGAAAAAGAAAAATGGGAGAAAATATGGGGAAACGAAAAGTGAAAGTAGGAGGAATTCTGACCTGGAAAATGGGAGGCAGAAGCAAACCCATTGTTTGAATTTGAACCCCTGCTAAAAGGCATTACAAAGAGATTTAAACACCGAAAAATTGAAACCCCATCGAGAGAGAGATTATAAAGGATCAGAAATCAAAAAAAAAAAAGAGAGAGAACCTAATCATGTCGCTGCACTTCCTTCTGCTTGCTCTCTCGTTCCTCTTCTCCCTTTGTTTTTCTGTGTTCCTCAGTCCTTAACTTGCTAAACCCAACCCAACAAATATGCTACGTGTCTGAAGAATAAAGCTATGCCATAAGTCAGGCATGCAAGGCCACCACATCTTTTTTTGTTTTTTGAATTTAACTGAAACGTGTTATAATTCCACCCCGTGGGACTGCTTTTGCAGTAAAGGGTTGATACGACAATGGTTGGTGACTTGAAGAGCGCACCGCATTATAACAGCCAACCGATTCATGATATGATGATTGTTTATGCATAGAGTAGCTCATTGATTCATGCGATGATGGTTGTTGACTCTTAGATTTTCCTCCATCAACTTGTCTTAAAGGTTAGCTAGTTTGACGCAAAACCAACTCATTTACACCTAATGGTTGTGTGGAATGTATGTGTTCGCGCCAAATAATCTCTTTGGAGATCTTGGTGAAAGGGTACCGAACATGCTTGATAAATTTTATTCAAAAATTGATATAAAGTGCAATAAAAAGTAAATGTTCAATTTTGTCATAAAAGTTGAGAAAAGGGTGCAAGGAAAATTAAAGGTTCAATTTTGTTGTAAAAATTGAGAAAAAGTGCAAGAAATGTAAAGGATTGCTTTGAGTGCAGCAACAAGTAAATAATAAAAACAATTTCCAAGTCCTGAATCAAAGTCACACATGAGTGTTTAAATCATTGATCTCAGATTCAAAAATAAAAGGGATTGTTGTTGGAAAGGCAAAATTTTCTTGATTCATAAAGTAAAAATAACAAGATGTTGTTATTTGATTGCAGGTAAAATGTAAATACAGGAGCAGGCTAGGAGCAGGCTTGTAAGAACAAGATTGAAAATATTTAAAAGAGATCAAGTGTAGAACTTTTATGAACAAGATTTGAGAAGTAACTGAAAGCTTTGAGACTTAAGAGTTGAAAAGTTAATAGAGAAAGCACTGGGCAAGATGTGTTTGTGCTGCAGGAGAGTTTGAAACGTTAGAGGCTGCTCTCTTTATACAGGGGGCGGCTTGCTAGGTTAGATTGATCCGACGGCTCAGATTAACTCCCTCTTGATTTTGCTTGTTCTTCTGCATTTAAATCCTAATTTGAATCCCACTAATTAAGGAAATCTACAACCAATTCAGCTAATGAAGATTCCAACACATTTTTGACTTTGAAATGTGATAATTATCACATTGAATGCTGAATTTCAGAATTAATTGGCTCCAAAGTCTTTCTCCAGCAAGTAGTGGTAGAAAACCAAGTGCGGAGTGGCCAAATGGTGCTGAAATTGCTTCCAAATGCCACGAAACCATAAACTTCGTCAATTGAACATGGAATTATGCCAAATACCATGTCACTAAGGTCATATATCAGAATCATGAAAAATCAATTAAGGCAATGGCTTAAACCGGGGTCAAATAGCCATACTGTCCTTAATTGAATAAAAGTGAAAAGTTACGAAAATGGTCCAACATGGCTCAATTTATCCATATAGCCTTCACATTGCATGAAAACTAATATTTTATGCCAATGGTGAAATCTCCATTCAAAAATCATCCCAGGATTGGATTCTGTCCTTAATTGCAAAAAATACAAAAGTTACTTTCGAGCTTGGAATGAGCTGAAATTTGGACAGTGTGTTCATCATGATATTCTGAACAACTTTAATAAAGAATGTAACCCCAAATTCGTTCATCTTCAATCTCAATTTCTAAGCCCTAATTCCCTTGTCCTTAATTGAAAAACTATGAAAAGTTTATCCAGGAGGGCTTAAATCCGGTTTTAAGGGCATGAGCCGGCCTGACCCAATTTATATAGTATGGGCGGCCTCAATGTATTTTAAAATAAAAATATTTAATTTTCTTAATTTCTATAATTTCCATAATTAATTTAGGAATAATTAAGGAAATAGTATCAAAATTCAACTCTTTTCCTAGTTCAATTTGGCCTAGGGTGGATTAAATCCAGCCTTCCATAAGACTTAGGAGATTAAATCTTAGCCCTTCATTGTGTACCAACATGCGCATTTACCATTTTACCAAAAATGAAAATTGTGGTATAAACAATGCCCCCCTATTTCATTAGGTATGGAGCGTAGCAAAATTGTCTAATGAAATACAAGCCCCCAATGAACTTCAAAAATTGCAATTTTATTCAACTTGGTGGCATATGACTTTGTCATCACAAGAAATATTTTGCAAGTGGCGAAAATGAACTAAGGCCAACAAAGAATTTAAATCCAACTTACATTGAAATATAATGGCTTATCAACTTAAAGCCATAAGGATTTGGAGATTTAAATTGATCATGGCACTGAAACATGATAATGGTGCCATTGATATCAAATTGTATAAAATAAAATTAGGGTGGGATTTGATCAAATTTCCCACGCACCAAATTGTAATTGATCATAAAGGAAATCACACCATAAGAAGTTGGCCAAAAGCTTTTCAATCAAGGCCATAAATAAAAAATGTTAAAACATAATTTTCACTCCACTTTAATTGTTTTGGGCGATGGCATTGTTCTTTTGTCACCAAAATGGTTTCTTGTAACATATTTTCTTGATTCATCACCACAAGTGGTATTTAGTGATGAATTCACCATTTGCCACCACATGTGGCGATTTTTTTTATTTATTTAAGGCCGCATTGGCAATTGGGCGGCTTCGTCCACTAGCTTTGTATGAACTTGGTGAGATCAATGGTCTCAGCACCATCTTCCTTGCCCCCGAGCGTTGCTTCCAATCTCCTGGTTATTTCGTTGAACCCTTCATTTCTGAACCTGCTGACTCTCCTCCACTAACTTGGACTTTAGTTTGTTCAACATGGCCCACATTTGAGCCTTGATATCATGTATAGTCTTTGATTGGTCTTGGGAAAGAGCAGCGTGTACCTGATCAACTTCATCTTCATTAGAAAGACTTTCATCTTCTCGAGCATTGGGCTCTGAAAAGTTATCAATCTCTAGGTTGTCCTCATGTTCTTTTATCTTGGGAGGATCTTCAATTTCCTTATATGTGGTGGAACCATCAGCGTCTTCAAAATGAGGATGGATAAAAAGTTGCCCCTCGAGCATAACTTCTTCATTTGCCACTTTGAATTCATTAGTTTACTCGTCACCATAATCATTGCTACCAACACTTGAATTCATATTATCACTAGTGGCATCATCTATCGCTTTATCACAACTTTCAGTGCAGTTAACACTTTTGGTGCCATCATCTTTGGTGCCATCATCTTCGGTGTCGTTGATTTCGGTGCGACCATCTTTGGTGCCATCATCTTTGGTGCCGTCATCTTCTTCCATGGCATTGATCAAACCATTATCATGGATGTTAATGGCATTATTATCATGTTCGGAGAGAATAACGGTCTTGGCACCATCTTCTTTGCCCCCCGAGTGTTCTCCATCTTCATGAGACAATTGAATTTTGTTATCATCATCACCACTTTCATCTATGTAACCAATAGTAGTAACATGGGTGGTGCTATTAGTAGTAGTGGTGTCATCACTAGAATTAGTGGCACCAAATTCATCATCACCATCATTCATATTGGAAGTGGTGCTACCAACAATGAGTTTTTGGGGTGGGTAATCTACGTTCATCTTCCAATTTCCTTCTTGCCTTTGGCTCTTTTACGAAGCTCTTTTCTTCTCCAAGTCTTCTTACTTCCTTGAATAGGTTGGGTAGGGAGTTTGGGATGTTGCACCTTTTGCCATACACCATTTTGAGCTTTTGGAGGTGGCTTCACCATTCTTCGCCGAGCACTTTGCACTGCATGTTCTTCACGGAGATTAACTTCCTTCTCCATGGCTAAAGCTCAAAATTCTGCTTTCCAGTGATCTAACAAACGCGTTACTTCATGTCTTGGCTTAATTGACCAAGGTTTGGTTGGGTTCCTTGCCGATGGTTCAAGCTTTAAAGCTTTCTGAAATTGCTTTGTCACGGATGGCACCATTTTGTGCCATTCACCTTAATGCTGCAAAAATTTCTTTCTGGTAAGAAGGACTTATATTAAAATCCAATCTTCTTTGCACCATTTTTCTTGGTGGTGGATCTTTTGAACGAACCATCTCTTGCTTTGCAAGGTGGAGAAAACTCCAACTTTCTTCTAGGAGCAAAATTTCTTAATGCCACTGATCTTGGAATCCATGGCTGTTTAAGTTGGTGCTCCCAAGGTTTAGTCTCAGAGTTGGCATAACCATATCTTCTGATTTTGGTGCAGACATCACCATTTGCATCCCTCGGCACCAAATGTTTCTGCATTGGATCTCTCAGCACTAGCACCACTTTTTCCTCCATGGCCAAGCTTTTTGCCTTTACTTTTTACAAGCGGCCATTCTTTGGAAAATTAACCATCACCTTTTGAGTAATTTCTAGTGGTTGTTGAACAAGCGTGGCAACTTGGTGCGGTGCAGCCACTTGGTGTGGTGCGGCCACTGGGTGTGGCACCTGGTGCTGCTGCACTTGCCCCCAGAGTTTTGCCGCTATCACCGAGATGGCTTCTTGAACTTGTTTGAAGCCATTCTCGTTTTGGCTATTTGTTCTTGGATCATCTCTTGAAATCTATCTTCCATCTTAATCATCACCTCTTCCAAAGTGCTAACAAGATCACCAGGAGTAGTGGTACGGTCCTGAGAAGTGTCGTCACCATCTTTGCCTATTTCAGCACCACATTCAGTTTCATGTAAGAACAGGTGGTGTAAAGAAACCTGCTTTTTGATGGCATCCTTAAAAGGAGCCGTAACAATAGCAACAATAAAATGGAAAATAAAATAGAAATGTAGAAGAAGAGTATGAAGAAAAGCTAAAATTTGACATGACATGAAATCTAAAAATTAAACAAAAGCAGTAAACAAAAATAAACCTTTTAACAGCACCAAAATGAGGTCTGAATCATTGTGAGTCCCACCAGGCGTGCCAAAAAGAGATGTTCGCGCCAAAAAATATCTTTGGAGATCTTGGTGAAAGGGTACCGAGCGTGCCAATCAATTTTGTTCAAAAATTGATAAAAAGTGCAATAAAATGTAAATGTTCAATTTTGTCATAAAAATTGAGAAAAATGTGCAAGGAAAATTAAAGTTTCAATTTTGTTGTAAAATTTGAGAAAAAGCGCAGGAAATGTAAAGATTGCTTTGAGTGCAGCAACAAGTAAATAATCAAAATGATTTCCAAGTTCTAAATCAAAGTCACACATGAGTGTTTAAATCATTGATTCAAGATTCAAAAATAAAAGGAATTGTTGTTGGAAAGGTAAAATTTTCTTGATTCATAAAGTAAAAATAATAAGATGTTGTTTTTTTATTGCAGGGAAAATGTAAATACAAGAGCAGGCTTGTAAGAACAAGATTGAAAATATTAAAAAGAGATCAAGTGTAGAACTTGATGAACAAGATTTGAAAACAAAATGAAAGCTCTGAGGCTCGAGAGTTGAAAAGTTGATAGAGAAAACACTAGACTTGATTTGATTTGCACTGGGCAAGATGTGTTTGTGTTCTAGGAGAGTTTGAAAAGTTGGAGGTTTCTCTCTTTTATTTGTTAGTGTTAGATTAATCTGACGGCTCAGATTAACTCCCTGTTGATTCTGCTTGATCTTCTGTATTTAAATCCTAATTTGAATCCCACTAATTAAGGAAATCTTCAACCAATTCAGCTAATGAAGAGTCCAACACGTTTTTGACTTTTAAGTGTGATAATTATCACATTTAAATGCTGAATTTTTGAATTAATTGGCTCCAAAGTCTTAATGCAGCAAGCAGGGTTGGAAAACCAAGTGCGGAGTGGCTAAATGGTGTTGAAATTGCTTCAAAATGCCACGAAACCCTAAACTTTCTCAATTGAACATGGAATTATGCCAAATACCATGTCGAAGATCATATATCAGAATCATGAAAAATCAATTAAGGCAATGGCTTAAGCCGGGCTTAAATCGGGGTCAGATTGCCATACTGTCCTTAATTTAATAAAAGTGAAAAGTTACGAAAATGGTCGAACATGGCTCAATTTCTCCATATAGCCTTTACATTTGCATGAAAACTAAGATTTTATGTCAATGGTGAAATCGCCATGCAAAAATCGTCTCGAGATTGGATTTCGTCCTTAATTGCAAAAAATGCAAAAGTTACTTCCGAGCTCGGAATGAGCTGAAATTTGGACAGTGTCTTTATCATGATATTCTGAACAATTTTAATACAGGCTGCAACCCCAAATTCGTTCATCTTCAATCTCGAATTCAAAGCCCTAATTCTCTTATCCTTAGTTGAAAAACTATGAAAAGTTTATCCGAGAGGGCTTAAATCCGGTTTTAAGGGCATGGGCAGGCCTGACCCAATTTATATAGTAAATGGGGAGGCCTCAATGTATTTAAAATAAAAATATTTAATTTCCTTAATTTCTCGAATTTCCATAATTAATTTAGGAATAATTAAGGAAATAATATAAAAATTCAATTATTTTCCTACTTGAATTTGGCCTAGGGTGGATTAAATCCAGCCATCCATAGGACTTAGGAGATTAAATCTTGGCCCATCATTGTGTACCAACATGTGCATTTACCATTTTACCAAAAATGTAAATTGTGGTATAAATAGTATGTCAAAGATGATATTAAGAAATACCATAAGTTTGTGCTTTTGGTATTTATGGGAGAACTGAAACGAAGAAAAAAAAAATTACACCATAGTTTCAATTATCATTTCTTATTGGTATTTGTATCGTACGAAACTGGTTTCAATCCTAATGAACGAAACTGGACCGTGAGCTAAGTTAATAAAAAGACATCGCTAAGCTTTCTTATCCCGCAAAAGGATTAGTGCCATGAACGTAATTATTTGGTATTACATATATGGTATTACAGCAAGGTTATGCGATATATTTTTGTAATATTCCTTGATATTGTCGTGTTTATTCTTTAAATCCTATAAACGTGAATGATTGTATGTTATTTTTATGTTACATTTTTTTATTAATTTGCCATTTAAATGATTATTATGCATGTTTAAGTTTGTTATGTATATTTTTATATTTGAATTTTGTTTGAGAAACTTAAGCAAAACATGATTATTAGTTTATTTGTGTGTAACTACCGTGAATTTAGGGCATGTTTCAGAGTAGTCCTCCTTGCTCCTGTAACAATAATTTAAACATTTTTCCTTATTTTGCAGACGTGGCTCTAATTAAAAAGAAACTGGGACTGTGCATGTTTGGCCACATATAGACTATGTTCCTAATGGAAAATGAATAACTTTTGGAAGGTAATATTATATGTTATTTGATTGCCTCATTGTCAAACGAATGTGATACATTTAAAATGGGCATTTATGAAATAGCTTTTAGCAAATCGTTTTTGTCAATTGCTGTGGATGTTTTTGCGGAAGACAAGAGGATACGAGAAATATCTCTGACTCAAGGCAACATATTAAATGATCCAGAGCTTCGTCCTGAAGTGATTCGGGATGCTACCAACTTCACCATTAAGAGTGATATTGCCACCAACTTGATCTTGTGGGGGTAAAGTTTCGAGGGCGACCTGGTTCAGGTTAACTCAGATTCTGAGAAAGAATTTGATATAGATAAAGATCATGGCGAACATTTTGAGCAGTGTGCCTCAATTAAGGCACCCATTGATCATTTTGATGTTTCACAAGCTCCATTTTATGATCCTCATCCATCACACCCACCCGTGGCTATATAAATGTACTAATAAATATATATCGTGCAAATGAATAATAAATTCTTATTTGCATAGAAGATTTGCATAGAGATGAAATTCTTCTATTTATTGGGATGTAAAAACTAGTGATCTATTCTTTAATCACTATACCATCCAACATCACAAGCATTTTTATTTTGTTGTATGATGTTATCTTGATTCTTGAAGCAATTTTTTATTGGTTGAATCAGTTCTTTTAGTTCAGCTGCTTCAAAGTCCTTCTGTTGGTTGTATGACTCATTTTGAGCACGAAGGTAAGCAACTTTGTTAGGGTTTAAATCGTTGAACTGAATTCCTTGAGTAGCTTACAATTTTAAAAATTTGATTAATATTCCTTCTATATATTCTGTTTTGTTTCGAAAATTGGTGGAGTAAAATAGAGAGATTGGCATATCCTTGAAGTCAGAATTGACAATCTGTGACATCATTTCTTCAAACACTATTTAAAATACAAAAGGAAAAAATTAGAATTGTATTGGTTAAACATTGTTGTAGCAAAAGAACTTTATGAAGAACAATTTAAAAAGTACTTGATCTTATGAATATAAATGAATTATGTTGATGTGCATAAATTGTTGGTCCACTTGATGTGCTAGAGGGGGGTGAATAGCACATAATGAAAATTTTTGGGTTCTCTGAAAATGTGTTAAAGACATTAATTCAGAGTATGCAGATAAAGACACTAATGCAATATAAATAAGCAAACTGCAAAGAGAAGCAAGTGAAAGTATAAAGGAAGTTAGTAAAGACGTTAACAACAGAATAGTGGAAAGTAAAGAGAGTTAGGAGAGATAAAACCGGAACGATTGAAGAAAGGATGGAAGATTAGAGAGCTTCGGCCTTTCACACCTACGTACTCTACTTTGGATACCACATACCAAGGATATTCTAGAGTCCACTATTAGTGACATTAAACTGGTCTTTACAACATCTTTTTACAACCACAAAGCTTCAAAGCCGAAACTTCAACACCGAGTACAAACCCACACTCAAACGATCCCAAGTGCACGATCCGCACTTGAACAAACACAATAAACAGAGTATAAAAGTGTAGAAAAGATCCTAAAAGATCACAATACACACAATCAGGCCTAAAACAATCTAAAGATTCAAACTTTAAGCACAAATACAAATGTCCAAGCGATAAAGGAAAAAATAAAAGAGAGAGCAAAGCTTGGATTTTTTGGGACTTTGAAATTCTAGAGAGAGTAACTGATTTGATCTTAAAAAATGCTCCAAAACTTAGACTCAAACGGTTAGATTTGAGTATTTATACTTCTCTCTAGCGAACTAGCCGTTTCAGTTTGAAATTCAAACCATTTTCCCGTTTTCTTGTCTTTTAGTAGCACCAGTTGTTAATCACTCCAGCGCGTCCGTATGATGTTGATCACTTCAGCGTGTCTGTACTATTTGCCTTCTAGTAGTTAGTTGCTTTAATCTCCAGATCATTAATCCCACCAATGTCTTCCAAATTTCTTTAAACTTTGAAATTCTGTCTTGACTTTGATATTCTTCTCATATGTTAACTTGATTTTACTTCTTCAATTTTGAACTTTGCCTTCTGAAATTGCTGCCTTTGACTTCAAAAGATCTTCTTTGGAAATTTTGTGTTCTACATATGCCTAAGGCTCTATGGCATCCTTCTATATTAGTGTCGCTGATGAAGCTTTCTTTTAAGAGTCTACAATGCTCAACCTTTCTCTTGTTAAAGACTTCACTACATACTAAGTTTTTTTTTTGGTACCGAGGCAATTGATTTAATTAAACAAAAGGGTTATTACAAGCAAATAAAACATGGACAGGCCATGAGAGAACAAATCAACAACAGGTAGTAAGCATAAACACATAGATCATATGATAAAAAAGGATATGCAGCATCAGATCAATCCCATAGTTTTGGTGCCATTGAAAAGAGAGACGCTGTAATGAGATTATTTTCCGTTGAGTCTTGGAAGTGGCATACTCCTATTGTCTTTGAGGGTTTAGCATTCTTCTAACTTAACCTTCTTCTTCTATGGATATCTCAGAATGAACGTGGAACCAAGGTCACAGCTTGTATTCCTTTTCCAAGTTGAACCTTCAATCTTTTAGGTTTCGTTCTCCTGACTATATACTTTGATCTTTTCTTTCCAAAAGGATGAGTTCCTTTCACACATTTCAAATCACCCATTTTGTTCCAAAGTTGGAAGGATTTCCACCTCTTGCCATTACTCAAATGTTTCCCCTGTTTTCCTTGGACACACTTGCTTAAAGAACTACTAACCACCTGCTCCTTGCATCTTGTGCTGAAGGTGAAGTTGGAACTTTCGCCAAACTCATCCAACTCCTTAGGAAGCATATTTTCACCACCATCTTGACCTGAAATTTGTTCTAAGTTTGAACTCGATAAGCTTGAACTTGATAAGCTCGTAACATCTCCCAGCAGGTTATCGCAAACTACATTATGGACCTCCTGGATTACTTCTTTGCTTTCAGTCACTGAAGAGTGATGTTTGGGATCCCATTCCATTATTTCAGTTGGAGTTTTACTCCCTGTATCAGATGCTTGGCTTGGAGTTAGGTTGCTTCTCATTTTTTGAGGTTGGTTTACATTTTGCACATAAAGAGGGTATGGAAGGTGTGCATTCCCATTTACTCCACTTGCCCTGCATTTGGATTTATAATGTCCTGGTTTCCCACATTTGCTGCAAACAAAGACTCTTTTTTCCTTTTGAAAGTCACCAAAACTAATTTCTCCTCATCATGAGGTAAGAAAGTGGCGAACCTATTTGATGAAAACACCCTTTATGGATTGTCAAAACCCATGTGATTGCGGACTTTGCTTTCCACTGCTAGCTGCTCTTTGCCTAGGGTTGCACTTGAGTTTTGTGTTTCATCCATGCTGATATCATTCTCTTCCATAGAATGATGTCTCTGATCCACCATTTGTCTCTTGCACTACTGCCACTTCTCAATTCTTTCAATTCCAAGTTCTCTCTTTTCAAACATAAAATCATTTCCTCTAGTTCCTTTCTTCTTGTCTCCAATAGTTGAAAATCTGTCTCTCTATGCATCAAATTGGAATTTTCCTGCTTGAGTAGTTCATTCTCTTTGTGCATTTGTAAGATGTTGTGTTGGTATTTTTTAATGTCTTCTTTGAATTTGGACATCTGGCTTTAAAGCTTTTTTAACCTTGAATCAATAATCCCAGAAGAGTTCTTTTTGATGAAACCAGGAAAATACCTTGTCACCACCCTCTGTAAAATGGTTGGGAATGAAGGCTTTGGGCTTTTCGGACAAACAGATGGTCACAAATTCTCCTGATATTCTGCAGCCATTTTCTCTTGGCAGATTTCTTGAAAGATATCAAACTCTTTCATGAAAGAGTACAATGAGTCACTAGCAACTTGATCATCTTCCTCACCATCTGTCTGTTCTCCATCTTCCTCATAATTTTCCTCTCTGCTACCAATAGATAACTCCTCATCTAAGTCCTCATCTCTTGGAAACTCATAATCAATTGGCTTTTTAAGGAGTTTTTCTTGTAGGAAGCGGTCTGCCTTTTTCCTCCTAGAAGACTGTGAATTGCTAGATAAGAACCCTTTTTTCATCCCAAACATTTTGAGTAGACTCAATCACCTAAAAACACGCTACACCTAGAAAAAGAACTAATTGTAAAACCAAAACTCAGTCGACTACAACCCAAAAAGCAAACCCCCAATCAGTCTATCTAACATACCAGACCAAACCTAAAGACCAAAACAAATTGGAGAAAGGATAGCTAAAGAGACAAAAGAGACAACGCAAACCAAAGTGGGAAAAAAATTCTTTTTTTTTCAAGGAGTATTCAGGAGAGGGGATAAACAACTAAAATGAGAAATTAAAAATAAAAGGCCAAAGAAACTGGTGTTGTGGATGGTGGTCAGAGAGAGGATGGTTGTAGTTTACTGGGAGAGACTCCATGAAAACAGTAGAAGGAGTGGGGGGAAGTAATCGGGTTGGGTAAAACCAAGATGTTGCAAACGGAAGAACAAAAGAGGTGAGAAAAGAAAACGTTTACGGTTGAGATGTAGAACAAATAGAGCTAGATCTACAAAGTATTGAAAGTTTTTGAAGGAAACTAACTAGAAAATGAGAACCTGACAGTCAAGATCTTCCAAGGAGAGTGATCTTCTTGGCCATCTGAGGTCGCCGACATCATTTGCCAGTGACCGAAGTAACCGGCGATGAAGATGGGCTGTTGCGGCAGAGAGTTTTAAGTATATGTCACCACACTACACTTCTACAAATGATGTCGTTTCAAACTTTAACATTTGCCCTTTTCCCCGCATTTGGGAGGTAATGTTTATTTGACCCAACCAAATGAAACCTAAGCTGTGAAGTGAACCCAATCAAATCTCACTCATGACTTAACTGATAGATATTGTACTTCATAACTAAAAAGATTATATAAAGCCATTTCCTTTCTTTCACTCTCTTCCACTCCTTATCTCTCTCTTTCCACTGCCCAAAACCAAACACAGCACTTCTTAGCTCTCAGCTCTCTCCTCCATTTCCCCTAAAAAACCCAGAAAAAATGAGCTCTCAATTTTTCAGATCTGCTTCTAAAGCTGCCAGGTCTATCCTCTCAACTTTCAAAAGCTCTCGATTTTACTCTGGTATTCATTTCTCATCTCTTTTTGTTTTATCTTAGACTTTTAGTAACATTTCTTGGTTTTTTTCACTACATTTTTTGTTGTGAGCTGACTGATGGCTGATCTATGAAGCTATTTTTCATGTATGAATATATTTCCTCCATTGGATAAACTTTGTTGCGTTAAATGAAATGTGGAATTTTGATTTCTGAATGTTTGGATTCCTAAATCTCTGGTTTTTTTATTCCTAGAGTTTTAAACTAAGTTGATATATTAGCAAACACATTTGGGCTTATTTTTTTATCAAAAAAAAAATCAACGGGGTCAACAATCTCCCCTTTTTTGATGATGACAAAACTACCCTTGAATTGAGATAAATAGCTAACAAATATAGGGAATTAAGATAACAAAATAAATCTTCCTGCGGGTGCAACTTGGGTGGGTTGTTTCGGTTTGGGCCGGTTCTGGACCCAACCCATGTTAGTTTGGATTGTAAGGGTTGGGTCTATACAGTGGGACTCTTAAAATTCGAGTAAGACCCGACCCGACCCATTAAATATCGGGTCGAGTCGGGTCAAACTATTTTTTTAAAGCCCATGGTTATCGTTTTTTGGCCCATTCTTCCATTTTCCTTTGGAAAAATAATTTCTTTTTTAATTTAAAAAATCAACGCATTTTCCTAATTTAATGAAATAGTGATAAAAACCTTTTTACCTGAATTTAATGTCCTTAATTTAATCACTCAAGGAGACTTTTTTTCGCCAAATCCAACTAAAGTCTAAACTAAAGCCATTTTCTTTTGAGTTCATAAATCATTGCCATAATGGCCGCCTATCAACAATAAGACTAAGAAACTAGACAAGACATAAATTGATAAAATGAATTTAACTTGAAGGTCAAAGATTTATACTGTACTACAATTAAATCAAAAGATTAATATCAGTTTAGGCCTCAAATCATGTTCACCAGGTAGAGTTCGATGAGAAGCACCAAACATAAAATGTGAAGTTATGTTATAATCAAAAGCTAACTTATAATCATGTTAAGAATCACTCAAGGGAGGTAGAAACTTCAATCTCCATATCTTCGATGATATCTGAAATATTTTGACCAATAGAAAAATAATTAATTCGCCAATTGAAAACATGATATAATGTTACATGTTTCAAGTTTTTCCACCTCTTCCAAATCCTCGACAACTTGAATTGGTGAAGCTGAAGCTCCTAACCAATCTTGTGCACAAATTAAACTCTCAACAAGCACTGGTGTCAAAGAGCTACGAAACTGATCAAGAACTCGACCTTCGGCACTAAAAGCAAACTCTGAAGCTACAGTGGAAACGTGAATACTCAAAATATCTTTGGCAAGTTTTGAAAGAACCCGATACTTGCTGCAATTTGTTTTCCAACAAGACAAAATATCAATGTCCAAACTCACTTTCTCACAAGTCTCTTCCAAGTACCGATCTAGTTCTAACTTGCTATCATAGCTCTTTGCCTCCTCCAAATGTCTTGAAAACTAATCATGCCAGTCGTTTGGATCAACTTCTATTGCCAATGAATCTCGACTGCTTGGAACTTTAAGAGGACTTGTTGAATCAATCCTCTTGTAAAGATCAAATAACCTTTTCACTTCCTTCGATACATGAACATCCAACTTCTTAACTTTCTCAAAATTAGTCGGGTAAGCTTTTGCGAAGCAAAAACTAACATATTTAAACTTATCTCGAGGATCCAACACAGTCGAAACCACTAGTAACATATTGATTTTCTCCATATCTCCCCAATGCTTGTCAAACTTGGCCTTCATTTTTTTGGCCATATTTTGAAGAAACTCTTCTGAACTATTCGCCCAACTATCTAAAGTAGACAGAATACGACAAATTTTCTCAAGATAGAGAGAAGAAGTAACATACTGAGTGCCAAAAACAAGCTTCGTCACTTCATAAAACAACTTTAAGAAATGCACTAGCACACGTGCTTTACTCCAATCATCAGCCCTAGGTGCCCCTCCATAAAGATTGATCGAAATCTCAGTGTCATCATCTTCTAATCTATCAAAAGCGTTCTTAAACTTCAATGCAGAATCCAACATAAAGTAAGTTGAATTCCACCTTGTTTGAACATATAAACAAACACAATTGTTATCTTTGATTCATTCCTTCTCAATACACAATTTAAATCTTTTAGCTCTAGATGGAGAACTCCTAACATATTTCACTGCACCTCTAATTCGAGTCACCGATGGTTCTATCTCACTTAAACCATCTTTGACTATTAGGTTCACGATGTGAGCAGAGCATCTAACATGAAAAAACTCACCATCCAAAAGTAAAGATTTCCTTTTTTTATCTCTCAAATGAACAACCGCAACATCATTTGATTTGGCATTGTCGACTGTAATGGTACCCAAATTATCAATACCCCAATCAAAAAGGCAAGTCTCAAGTAATTTACCAATATCTGTCCCCTTGTGACAAGAAATTGGACAAAAATTCAGAATTCTTTTATGCAAATGCCAATTATCATCAATGAAATGACCAGTCAAGCACAAATAAGAAGCATTTTGGATAGAAGTCCAAATGTCCATGGTGGGACAAATCCTTGAACCTAGGGTAGAGAACAACCTTTTCAACTTCTTCCTTTCAACCAAAAAGAGCTTATAGCAATCCTTTGCTACAGTAGTACGACACACCATCTTAAACTTTGGTTGCACTATACTCATAAATTCTATAAAGCCCTCATGCTCAACAATTTTAAAAGGCATCTCATCAACTACAATCATTTTTGCAAGAGCTATCCTAGAAGCTTCTTCATCAAAGTATTCAGAATCATCAATATCATCTTCGTGTTGAGGATGTGGGTAGAATATGGATTTTCCAAACACATCAACATCTGAAGGACGTTTGGGACACTTGGAAATATGTTTTTTCATGGTACTTGTTCCATGGACACTACCACAAGCATAATCCTTACCACAGTAATTATAGGATGCTCTTTTATTCTTCACACCACTTTCACCTTGAGTTTGAGTAAAATGGCTCCTCACTATTGACTTTTGAATGTATGGCCTTTTCTTTGTACTTTGTGGCGCTACAGAACTATCAGTTATCTCCTCCTCCATATTCACCTGTTATAAAAACAATACAACTTTGTTAAGAAGAAAAAAATACTAATAATGCAATGCATTTTCTGGTTCCATTAGTCATTGACAAAAAATACTAATAATGCTGGATAAATATAAAAACGTACCAGATCCATTATGTTAAAGAGGTGAAAATTTATACTACCTAAAACATGTCTCCAAATAAGAGCAAGCAAAAAAAGTAGAATAAGATTTTATTCACAAACAACAGAATCCAGCCAATGTGATTGTCTAATCTTCCTTTCCACTGTAATTGTTACAGTTACAGAAGGAACCTTGCGTCTTTGAGTCAAAAGGTAAGATGCCAAGTGTTCATCACAATTTCCACCAAAGATTTAGTCATGTAGACGCCCTTGTGGCTAATTAGCAGGGTGGTAAACTGGTAATCTTAATTTTTAGAAAGAAAAAGCCTAACAAATTAGTTTCCAAAAGGCACCATCTAAAGCATAGAAATGCAAAAAATCCTTTTAGCTGTAACAAATAAGAAGACAAGACAGAATAAAGGGAATGGGCATATAAAGTTCAAAGCTTCAAGCCTTAAAAGGAACTGAATTCAAACTTATTAGGAAAGTAAATAAATTTGATTCAATGCAGGAAAAGGGTTCTGCAGAATAAGTATGTTGTTTTTAATATCACAAGAGAAAGCTGATCTTAAAAATCAACTTTAAAAACATAAACATGTTTTTACAGGTTTTTGGATCTCGTCTCCAATAATAAAAATTTAGATTGGTACAACCTAATTATGACACAACATCCATCAACATTTAATTTGTTCAGTAAAAAAATAGATCAAACAAGTTGACAAAAAATCCCTTAGCTTCAGCTTAAATGACAACTTTCAATTTGTTCTAAAAACCTCCTATAGTCAAATTTAGCCAACCTTCAATACATAAACTTAACAAAATTAAGAATAAGTAAATCCATTCTAAAGCATAAACTTCTTCTACAATTCTTGCAGCTACTCAGAAATTATTTGCAACTAAAATTTGACACTTCAAGAACAATGGAAAATATTGATTTACATTGCCCACTGTTTGGGCATTTTTACAAACACTTGGCAGGTTTGAAGAAGTAGAGCCTTGCATTGTCTAAAATCTCAAACCTTTGGGTATCCTACATCTTTTTCTTTTAATCTAGGATTTCAATCATTTAACTTTAAATTAAGAGCCTAAAATCGAAGGGAGAGTAGAGACAAAAGCATACCCAAAGCCTGCAATCAATCTGGAAAATATGGTTGTGGGAGTGGTTTAAAGAAATTAGAATTTTTCTTTTTGGCCAGAGGGATTAGAAATTAGAATGTTTCTACATAAAGGATAAGTATTAAAGAAAAAAAAAGGATTAAAGGGAACCTTATAAGGCCCATGGAAACGATTACTCATAAACAGGAAAAAAAAAACCTGGAAAAAAATAAAAGTACATTGGTTGGGTCAGACCCACGGTTCTACCCGAGATCCGTCTAAACCCAAATTAGAACCGATTGATGGACCCGCGTTAATCCATGTCATTTATGTACCCGAACCAACCTGACCCAAGGTACTCGGGTTGGGTTGGTTCATGGGTAAACTGTACTCAAGTTGCACCCCTAAATCTTCCTCCAAGTTCATGGCATCTAATTTCAGAATTAATCAGAACAATATATCAAGTCTATATCAGAGCATTATAGATGAAGTCCAGAGTAAAGTTAGAGACATCTAAAAGTATAAGCAAGATAAAAACTAGAAATCTCCAGAAAATCCCATTAATGGCATTAATATATATAAAGTTAAGTTCAGCCAAATAAAAAGTGGTTTTTGAAAGATATACCATTGAAGACTTTGAACTCCCCCTGAATTAATCAATTCATCTTCCCTATCGACCCCATCCAAGCATGTCAAAGTTGCCTTCAAGCATGTTGGTTTTTTAAATGCTGAACACACTAGATAAGAGCATTAAAAATTCCATAACATATATAACATGTATTCAATAAGCTCAATTCATAGTTCTATCCTCTCCCCTTTTTTGTCATAAACAAAAAAGGTTCTAAGTTCCTACACAAAATTGTCAGAAAATCCTCATATATACACAAGAAAGATAAGGAAATAAAGCATATAAGATAGAAAACAGACATCCACATGCCTCAAAACAAGTATCGAGAATATCCAAGGCACTAAGCAGGTGCCAAAATACAACCCAAAAGAAATAGTTACTGAGTTTTAAAGATGCATGTGAAATGCATGAAATGTTCAGAAATGCAGAGATGAAATGATAATGCACCTAATGCATCCTAATTCTCATCTCCTTCAATTTCTTCCTCAGTGTTGCTTGAGGAAATGATGGCTTTAGGAGTAGACTTCTGCTTTGATGATTCATATCTCCGCCTACTTCCAGAGGGATTAGTCATTGCTGCAGTTGCTTCAGCTTCTTTGCCAACTTTGGATCTGGTAACTCTACCAGCGCCAGCAATCTTCTTAGTTGCAACTGATTGCTTCTTGACTCTACGAGTTCCCTTCTTAGGAGTGACTTCAGCATCCTTGTAGATCTCCATGGCCAGATCTTTCTTTGCTTTCTCTTTGGCCAAATCAATAGTAGAGACTTCATCAGTTTCCATAGCATCAATGTCATCAGTAATTCCTTAGATGATCTCATCAGCCTCTTTCTTCTTTGCAGCTTCCATTTCCTGCTGCTCTACATTAGTGGCTTCAGCTTCTTCTGCTTGCTTTTCTCCTTCATTCACCTTTTCAACAACTTCTTCATCATCCTTCTTGGACTTTCCATCTCTTGTAGAGGAGCTATCTTCAGTGGATTTGTGGTCATCTTCCTTTTCTTCATCAGGGCTATCAAGTGGTATGATAGCTTGTTTCTCCTTTTCTGCAGCTTTCTTTACTCCAACAGTGTCACTAACGTCCCTTTTTCTTCTGTTGCTCTCTTTCTTAGGCCTTGTTGGCTTCACTCAGAATATCTGCTACTCTCTTTGCTTGTTCTTCATCTTACTCTGGTGTGAACCCATGAGACTTCATAGTGGCATCCCATGTTTGTTTACTGTGTTGGCCCATACATTTCAGATTCTCATCAATATCCTTCGAAGTCTTCAACTTCTTGGTTAGACCTGTGGCATCTTGAACTTTTCCACTTAAACAGGCCGCTGCAAGTGAATCATAACATTCTCCCATCTTTTCATGATTCGACATTATCATGTTCATGTCATTGTCGCCACGTCCGGGTCCAGGGTCCCGAACCCTGCCGTTAAACGACTTAGGAGGGAAAAACTACTACTAAGCCTGGCCTAAAGGAGTTGCCACTAATCTTTTTTGCTTAGGTGTGATTAGCCACCTACTAATTATTAGACCTAATGGACCATGTGCTTGACCACGGACACACTAAGTCTAAAACAACGGTCTACAAACCAAAACCTAAGTCCGGGAGTCGGTTACGTGTGGGGAAGGATTAGCACCCCTACAACGCCCGTCGATATGACGGTACTGAAAGTCTAACACTAATCTGAGGAAAATCCTAAATTGATTGCTTTTAATCCTAAATGCTTAATCTTAATCTTTTTGTGTTTTCTTAAGTCATTAAAACCTTTTATTCCCTTAAATGTGAAAATATGACAAGCTTGACCCTTTGACCGAAAGGGCATTTTTGGAAATTGAACGTAAACTCAAATTTGAAAATGAAGAAACTGGCCTCTTTCACCGAAGGGGCATTTTTGGAAATAAAAGCTAAACTTATATGCACAAGACGAAAATGACCCTTCGACCGGAAGGGTATTTTTTGAAATGAAAATACTAAACTTGAAAGCAAAAGACAACACTGACCCTTTGACCGAAAGGGTACTCCTGGAAATGGGAATGCTAAACTTGAATGCAAAAGACAATATTGACCCTTTAACCGAAAGGGTATTTTTGGAAAGAAGATACTAAACTTAAATGTGAAAGACGAAAATGACCCTTCCACCAAAAGGGTACTTTTGGGAAAAGAAAATACTAAACTTAAATGCGAAAGACGAAAATGACCCTTCCACCGAAAGGGTACTTTTGGGAAAAGAAAATACTAAACTTAAATGCGAAAGATGAAAATGACCCTTCCACTGAAAGGGTAATTTTGGGAAAAGATAATACTAAACTTAAATGCGAAAGACGAAAATGACCCTTCCACCGAAAGGGTACTTTTGGGAAAAGAAAATACTAAACTTAAATGCGAAAGACAAAAATGACCCTTCCACCGAAAGGGTACTTTTTGGAAAAGATAATACTAAAATTAAATGCGAAAGACGAAAACGACCCTTCCACCGAAAGGGTACTTTTGGGAAAAGAAAATACTAAACTTAAATGCGAAAGACGAAAATGACCCTTCCACCGAAAGGGTACTTTTGGGAAAAGAAAATACTAAACTTAAATGCAAAAGACGAAAATGACCCTTCCACCGAAAGGGTATTTTCGTAAATTAAAACTCTAATGACCTTTGGAGAACAAAGCTTCAATGGGAACTTTCCCGTAAAAATCGACTTTTGAAAATGCTTTGATGGGAACTTTCCCTAAAACAAAAAAAAAAAAAAAACTTAAAAACCTTCTCCTTTTTTATTTTCCCCTTTTTATTTTCAATTTTTTTGAGTTTTTCTTAATGATTCTTTCCTTAATTTGTCCAATTAAACCCATCCCCAATTACTGATTTACCCTAACTCTGAAGAATTTAATGGGTCTGCCTAGAATGGTGCAAATGATGCATGGACCGTCAATTTATTAAGAAACAGAACATTCAACCGGGCTATTCCATAAACCCACTGATCCGGTCTCCGGGGCGGTTTATAGAACGGTCCCAACCTAGGAAATCCCATAGAGGGGTATTCCATTCTCGGACTAAACGTTCAATCCCTTATTATTAAACTCAAATGACATTTGATAATGCAATATGATTAATTATGAAGTAAACAAGTGTTCAACTGGGGCCACTTCATAAAGCACGACCCGGCATTCCAGCGCGATTTATGAAGCGGTCTCGACCTAAAGAGTCCCTTTCTGGGGGGTCTCATCTTCGGATATAAACACGAGTTCACTGTACAGTTATAAACAGATAATTGGTGATGCATGATGCACGATGCACATGTAGTAGATAAATCCTAATTAATTATGAAAATACTAGTTAATTAGTACTAACTATAACTTAATTAGAGATAACTCAATTTCTAAATATTTCCAAGCAAATTAAATTACTCAATCTCTAAATTACTTTGTCCCAAATTTCTAAACTAAGGCCAAATTTTAAAGTTACTAATAATAATTACTTATAGCTATTTATTAAAAGCTAATTTAATTTAAAATAATTATCAAATTTAACTATAAAACAAACTTTAAAACTAAATTAAAATTGACCCAACCCAACATCATAAATCAACCCCAATGCCTAAAACTCCAATTAACAAGCCCAGATGTATAAAAAAGGGCAAGGCCCGAATTCAGAAATTACCCAATTGAAGAATGGGCTGGACGGGTATGTAGTTTGAGTCTTGGACCATCGGGTCGAGTCCTAGGGTTTAGTATAAGTAGGAAAACCCTAGCTCTTTTTCAAACCCTTTCTTCCTCCCTCAACTGCGCTGCTTTCCCCTTGGAAGCCGAGAATCGTCTCCACCGCACGAACCACCACGGGCCGCTGTGCTGGAGCCGCCAATCATGGCTAACCGAAGCCGAAAGCTACAGAAATCACCTTTTGACCTCCTAAATGTCGACTCCAAGCTTATTTTTCAAGAACCAAGCCTCTAACTATGTAAATCTTGCCTAGGCCGAAACTAATCCATCAACACCGATCACAAGACTCCACCGTTGGATGGCCATCAATCTTGGGTATGTTTCTCAACTCTTTCCTTTCCATCCAACCACCGTTCAACTTTTGAACCTAAGCCTCCCAAACCACAACTCCTTCCGACCCCTAAAATCTCAAAGTCCCGGCGGCAGATTTGATAGATTAATCGAACCCTCTCTTCCTCTCCTTTCAAAACTCAACTTGATTTGATAGATTTCAACCTAGAATAGAAACCCCACGTTTATTCCTAAATTCTACGACTCTTTTCCTTTTCTGTTGTGATTTTTCTGCCCCTTTTTGTCTAAAAACTTTCCTTCAACCCTCAAGCCTTTTTTTTTGTATTTTCTCTAAAAAATGACTCTGGAACCGTAGTTCTTCTTGAAAGCTGTCTCCTCTCCAAACCGTATTCCCTCTTTCCTTTTTTTGATATATATAAAAACCCTCCTGCTTTAAGCTTCTTTCTTCTCCCCCCCTCCCTTTTTTTTCCTCTCTCTGTCTTGTTATGTAGTTGTGAAGTGCTGCACGTGTGATGGTACAGCCTTGCTGGCAAAGGTGAGGTTTCCTCCAATTTCCTTCTTTGACTTTATTATTTTTTTGTTTGTTTATGATTTCTATTTCAATTCCATTTTCTCACACGTATTTGCTCTATTTCCAGCTACTCTCGGTGACTTGGACCAATTCACAACGTGGCAGTGTCTTAGAAGGTAGAATTTCACTTCTTTTCGGTTTCACTGCTGTAATTATGAATTTAAGAATTTCTGTTGTTGTAAGCTAGATTGGTGATATTGATTTTGTTTGGTGCGAGCTCTGTCTTGCTTTGTTCACCGATCCTTACTTTGTTTGCAAATTCTGTGAGCTTGAGCTTGCTGTTGGTGAGAGGAAATTGTTGTTGTCTTGTTTACTTGCTTGCGTTTGATCATTTGCCTTGAGCTTCATGAATTTGGCCTCTTTTGCGGCAAAATGCTCAATTTGGGGCCAAACGTTTGCCGTGATGCTCAGTTTGGGGCCAAACATCTCAATTGTAACAAAATGGGGCCAAACATTTTCGGGACTGCTAAATTCGGAGCTTTTTTGGATGGAAAATGGGAGGTGCATTACACGCGCCGTTAAACACACTTTTTGTGCCGTTAAACCTGTTTTTTGCCTACGTGGATTTTTAATTTTATTGGTTTATTTTTAAAATTAATTTCTAAAATTAAAAATAAACTAAAAATAAAAAGTAAATAAAATCTTTTTTTATTGTTTTACCCATTTACACGAGTTTTCAGTTTTCCCCAAATTTTAAGTCAGACTCGACATTTCTCATAAAAAAATGAAAACCGAAAAGCTTTAGGGTTCCAATCAATTTTGGGGCTGTGAAAGGAATTAAGGTTTCGGGTGATTTTTGTTTTTGGTTCGATGATAAGCTTTGATTCGAGAAGTTTAGGGTGCAATTCAAATTGTGGGTTCTGGGTTGATGATGATGATGATGCCCTTCTGCTCCTCTTCTTCTCTTTCTTCTTTACTGCTGCAGTGCTGCGCCCTTGCTTTTCCTTTTACTCGACTTCACCTTTTCCTTCCTAAATCTATTACTTCCTGTTCATATGGGGGATGAAAGACAAAGAAAGGGATCAGGGGGCTTTATGATCGGAGCAAGTAAAAATCGGTAAACAAGTTAATGAGCAGCTTTGTGAGTTGGAGCCTCTTAATGTTGATAACTATGTGTTATTGTCAAATTTGTATGCCGATTGTGCAAAATGGGAGATTGGTTTGAAGCCCAAGAGAGCATACAATTGGATAGAGTTGCAAAACAAAGTTCATGTATTTGGAAAAGAGGATGTTTCCCACCCAAGATCTGAGATAATTTATTGGGAGTTGCAGCGTTTGTTGAAGAAAATGGAAGATGAAGGTCATGGAAGACCTAGTTCAGTGTTCAACCTACATGATGTGCGCCTGCCGTAGGATAACCCAAACCTCAAAGAAGAAATGAAGCTTTTTGCTTTGAGTTGATTCCCCCAGCAGCAACTTTTCGATGGTGGAAAGCAGATCTTGGATTTGTGAAATCGGACTTTGTCAATAACAGATCTAGAGCTTTGGATTCCGGTCAACGAATCGGAAGGAGAGGGTGGATGAACCAACGAATTAATTCCTTTCTTTCTCTTCACGGCGGAAAGTAGATCTTCATTTTTGTTGCGGTGGGGGTTTGCTTCTTCTTCGGCAGCGACATCACTTTGGGAAAAAGGATTTCATGCCAGCACATGCTCGATTGGTTAGCAGCAGTACCAATTAAAGGGCGAGATGGTAAAGATAAGTCTCACTGTTATTTTTTATTCCACCCCACCCCCATTCCCACTCCCTTTTCTTCCCCTTTCAAATTTATGTTTTTGGATGGAAAATGTGAGTAGGAGCAGGAGGGTTGTTTAATGTTTGCAATTACTTTGATGCTCACTCACGATGTTCTTTTATCATGTAGATCCTTGCATACATTGGAAATGATGATGCTAGGAAGTTCTTTCTTGATCCAGATGTAACATTTAATAAAATTAAGGTGGTTCTAATTAACGAGGAGCAGAGAGAGGATGCAATTGAACTAGGTGCTGTTGTATGTTTGAACTGAAATGTGATGCAATGGTTAAGAATGACATGATGAAATATGTAAAAAATGACACTTCATGAAATGCCTACATCTACTGTATGCTAATGTATATGGGTGGCCAGCTCAATTTCACAAGAACCTTATGGGACTTGGTGTTTAGGGACAACTTAGCGGATATGATCAAGAGGCAGGAAAGACCTGACGGTGCTCAAACACAGCCAGAGGAGAAGCAATTTTCGAAGACTAAAAAAAGACCAAGGCAGTTGAGAAGAAGCTAGGAGAACCTAGATGTTTGTAATTTTCTGAATTTGAAACCTGTAATCTGCCAATGCAAATGTAAACTACCCTTTAGTAACTTTATGTAATGCAAAGAAACACATGTAAGTAATGCTAGAGTATGTAAACAGAATGCAAATGGATTAACAAAATTGCTTGCTTTTCCTTTTTATCCTTCATCTTCTAATTCTTTCGGGTGTTTTATTCTTGTTTATCACTATTTCACTAACATGCCATGTAATGCAAGAGCGCAAAAAAATAAAATAAAATAAAATAAAATAAAAATGCAAATCCAACTTGTGCAATGCGCGCAGAAAAATGCAAATCCATCTTGTGAAATGTCTAAGTGATTGCTAAATTGAAGGTTAATTAATTAATGAACTAAATTGAGCTTAAGCTATATGATTAAAATGCAACAAAATGCTAAATTACTAAATGAAGCTAAGACATGAAATATGTAAACAATGTCAAAAGCACATACTAAGATTTTTTTGGTTTGTTCAAATGCAATATAAATGATTAAAATGAATAAGCTATTCTAAATCAAAAGTGAACATAAAAATGACAAAAATGCCCCTGGATGCAAAAATGACTGAAATGCCCCTGAGTGACCCTAATGCCAAATAAGAAATAAATTGATTTAAACTGAAGGATACAGGACAAAAATGGGTGTCTACAGCTGCCCCTCTTTGCGCACTTTCTAACCATCAAGAAGTGTGCAAAGAAGTAGTTTGCATACTTTTTGAGTGTTAGGAAGTGTGCAAAGACGTAGACACCCTTTTTATTGAAAGCTACGAGAACCTTATTAGCTAAAGTTCCGAGGATATACCGCACTAAATCCATAGAACCAGTTTGATCCACCGAATCAAAAATGAATCCAACTTTGAAGAAATAATGCACCGCATCCACTTGATTCACTGAATCCTCATAATCTATTTGAAAATGTGCTGCACCGAGCTCACTGAATTTCGATCTCGAAGAAATAAGGCACCGCCTCAACTTGATTCACCGAATCATCCTGAACTGTTTGAAAATATGCTGTACCGAGCTCACCGAATACAATCTTTGAAGAAATAAGGCACCGCCCCACTTGATTCACCGAATGAACTTGAACTGTTTGAAAATCTGCTGCACCGAGCTCACTGAATCTGACTTTGAATAAGTAAGGCACCGCCCAACTTGATTCACCGAATCATCCCGAACAATTTGAAAATGTGCTGCACCGAGCTCACCGAATCCAATCTTTGAAGAAATAAGGCACCGCCCCAACTGGATTCACCGAATGATCTTGCACTGTTTGAAAATCTACTGCACCCAGCTCACTGAATCCAATTTTGAAGAAATAATGCACCGCATTAACTTGATTCACCGAATCATCCTGAACTGTTTGAGAATATGCTGCACCGAGCTCACCGAATTCCATCTTTGAAGAAATAATGCACCGCTTTAAATTGATTCACCGAATAATCCTGAATTGTTTGAAAATATGCTGCACCGAGCTCACTGAATTCCAATCTTTGAAGAAATGCACCGCATTAACTTGATTCACCGAATCACCATGATCTATTTGAAAATGTGCTGCACCGAGCTCACTGATTTCCAATCTTTAAAGAAATGCACTGCATTAACTTGATTCACTGAATCACCATGATCTATTTGAAAATGTGCTGCACCGACCTCACAGATTTCCAATCTTTGAAGAAATGCACCGCATTAACTTGATTCACTGAATCACCATGATCTATTTGAAAATGTGCTACACCGAGCTCACCGAATTCCAACTTTAAAGATACTACACCGAGTCATCTTATTCCATTCTGAAGATGCTTCACCGAGTCATCTTATCCCAACTTTGAAGATTATACACCGAGTCATCTAAATCCAACTTTGAAGACGCTACACCGAGTCATCCGAATCCAATTTTGAAGATGCTACACCGAGTCATCCGAATCCAATTTTGAAGATGCTACACCGAGTCATCTGAATCCAACTTTGAAAGATATTACACCGAGTCATCTGAATCCAACTTTTGAAGATGCTACACCGAATCATCTGAATCCAATTTTGAAAGATGCTATACCGAGTCATCTGAAAGCAACTTTGAAAGATGCTACGCCGAGTCATCTGAAACCAATCTTTGAAAGATGCTACACCGAGTCACCTGGTTCACCGAATCTATGAAGATGATGCACCGAGTCATCTGATTCACCGAATCCAACTTTGAAGATGCTTCACCGAGTCATCTAATTTACCGAATCACTTAAAGATAAACCCCAAATCACTGAAAACTTCCTTGATTGACCACACTGGTTCACTTAAAGATAAAATTATTACCACTTGAGACTTTCTTGATTGACCGTATTGGATCACTCGATGATAAACCTAAACCACTGGAAACTTTCTTTATTGACCGCACTGGATCACTTGAAGACAAACTTAAACCACAGGAAACTTTCTTTATTGACCGCACTGGATCACTTGAAGATAAACTTAATACCACTAAATAGTTTCATGATTGACTGCAATGGATCACTTGAAGATAAACTTAAACAACTGTAAACTTTCTTGACTTACCGCACATGATCATTTGAAGATAAACTTAATACCACTGGAAACTTTCTTGATTGACCGCACTGGATCACTTGAAGATGAACTTAAACCACTGGAAACTTTCTTGACTGACTGCACTGGATCACTTGAAGATGAACTTAATACCACTGGAAACTTTCTTGATTGACTGCACTGGATCACTTGAAGATAAACTTAAACCACTGGAAACTTTCTTGACTGACTGTACTGGATCACTTGAAGATGAACTTAATACCACTGGAAACTTTCTTGATTGACTGCACTGGATCACTTGAAGATAAACTTAAACCACTTTAAACTTTTTGACTGACTGCACTGGATCACTTGAAGATGAACTTAATACCACTGGACTTTCTTGATTGACTGCACTGGATCACTTGAAGATAAACTTAAACCACTGTAAACTTTCTTGACTGACTGCACTGGATCACTTGAAGATGAACTTAAACCACTGTAAACTTTCTTGATTGACCGCACTGGATCACTTGAAACTTGGCTAAGGAAAGATTGCCCTGGATTAATATGAGACTATCTCTGAAAACTTCTAAGACGGCTTGTCTTGAAAATTGTCCCAGATTTGTTGAAACTTTCCGTGGAATACTTGGCTCCAGATTTGTTCAATCTAGTTTCTTGACCTCACTGTGACTTATTGAAATCTCTGCTTGTCTCCTTCCATAACTTTCTTTTCATGCCTTGCCCTATCTTGCCTTTCTTTGCCTATCCTATACCCCCGTGCTTCTTCTGGACTGTATCCGTTCCGAATTCTTATTCTTTTGCTCTGAATGACTTCTTTTCCAATTACTTTGAATTCCTCTTCCTACTCTTGCAATAAACCTAACTCCTTGTCCTACTGCTTCTTTGACGAGCTTCCTTCTCAAGCCTCTTAGCTGACTTATTTGCCCCAATCTAGGTACCATTTCTTTCGCCAACTTCCTGCAACATAATTTTATTCAGAAGTCAAAGTTCTAGTACGTATTGATCATGTAGTTGAATTCTTCTTTAAACATGACTTGATTCAAAATGATTCCATAACACATTACCCCTTTTTCCCTGAAAACATTTTATGACTTTGCTAAAAATGCCCCATATGTTGCCCCACTAAAAGAGACTTTCTCAAAAGACTTGGAGACCACCACTTAGAAAACTCAACTTGATTTGATAGATTTCAACCTAGAATAGAAACCCCCACGTTTATTCCTAAATTCTATGACTCTTTTCCTTTTCTGTTGTGATTTTTCTGCCCTTTTTTGTCTAAAAACTTTCCTTCAACCCTCAAGCCTTTTTTTTTTTTGTATTTTCTCTAAAAAATGACTCTGGAACCCTAGTTCTTCTTGAAAGCTGTCTCCTCTCCAAACTATATTCCCTCTTTCCTTTTTTTGATATATATAAAAACCCTCCTGCCTTAAGCTTCTTTCTTCTCCCCCCTCCCTTTTTTTTCCTCTCTCTGTCTTGTTATGTAGTTGTGAAGTGCTGCACGTGTGATGGTACAGCCTTGCTGGCAATGGTGAGGTTTCCTCCAATTTCCTTCTTTGGCTTTATTCTTTTTTTGTTTGTTTCTGATTTCTATTTCAATTCCATTTTCTCACACCTATTTGCTCTATTCGCAGCTACTCTCGGTGACTTGGACCAATTCACAACGTGGCAGTGTCTTAGAAGGTAGAATTTCACTTCTTTTCGGTTTCACTGTTGTAATTACGAATTTAAGAATTTCTGTTGTTGTAAGCTAGATTGGTGATATTGATTTTGTTTGTTGCGAGCTCAGTCTTGCTTTGTTCACCGATCCTTACTTTGTTTGCAAATTCTGTGAGCTTGAGCTTGCTGTTGGTGAGAGGAAATTGTTGCTGTCTTGTTTACTTGCTTGCGTATGATCATTTGCCTTGAGCTTCATGAATTTGGCCTCTTTTGCTTGCTGAATCTTGATGTATGATTGCATTGTTTTACTGTAATGGTATTCTTGCCTCTGAAATTGCTGCTGATGGTGAGTGTCAAATGGTATATTGATAGGCTATGAAATGCAAAGTGCTAAAGGTGAGTGACTGCTATGCAATTATTTCTAAGTGAAGCTGAAAATACTATATGCAGATGCATGTTAATGAGGATTTCAGGAACTGATTTGATATGAACTAGGTGTTGTTGTATGTTTGAACTGAAATGTGATGCAATTGTTAAGAATGACATGATGAAATATGTAAAAAATGACACTTCATGAAATGCCTACATCTACTGTATGCTAATGTATATGGGTGGCCAGCTCAATTTCACAAGAACCTTATGGGACTTGGTGTTTAGGGACAACTTAGCGGATATGATCAAGAGGCAGGAAAGGCCTGACGGTGCTCAAACATAGCCAGAGGAGAAGCAATTTTCGAAGACTAAAAAAAGACCAAGGCAGTTGAGAAGAAGCTAGGAGAACCTAGATGTTTGTAATTTTCTGAATTTGAAACCTGTAATCTGCCAATACAAATGTAAACTACCCTTTAGTAACTTTATGTAATGCAAAGAAACACATGTAAGTAATGCTAGAGTATGTAAACAGAATGCAAATCCAACTTGTGCAATGCGCGCAGAAAAATGCAAATCCATCTTGTGAAATGTCTAAGTGATTGCTAAATTGAAGGTTAATTAATTAATGAACTAAATTGAGCTTAAGCTATATGATTAAAATGCAACAAAATGCTAAATTACTAAATGAAGCTAAGACATGAAATATGTAAACAATGTCAAAAGCACATATTAAGATTTTTTGGTTTTTTCAAATGCAATATAAATGATTAAAATGAATAAGCTATTCTAAATCAAAAGTGAACATAAAAATGACAAAAATGCCCCTGGATTCAAAAATGACTGAAATGCCCCTGAGTGACCCTAATGCCAAATAAGAAATAAATTGATTTAAATTGAAGGATACAGGACAAAAATGGGTGTCTACAGTCATTTATAAGCTTGACACAAAGTATCTCAGTATTTCCAACCAGACTTCCCATCAGTCCACTTAGCTTTCCTATTTCTTCTACCAATCCTCCAATTTCTGCTTTCGTTGCTGCCGGTAGTCCTGCCATCTTTTCCATAACAGCATCTTCACATTTCTTCACCTCTGTTGAAACATTCTGGGCAATAGTCTCCACTAATTGTTGCTCCTTGATAGTATACCTAATGAATCTATCAGTGGTGTCTTTGGAAAACTTGACACAGCCTTCAACCGTGTCCATCTTATAGGGCTTGAAATCTTCAGTGCTAAGGTACTTCTTCATGTAACTAGTAATGATATGACCAAAGCTACATATCAATTTCTTTTTCTTATTTGCCATTCCCTTCATGCCCCTAATGAGAATCACTGCAAGATTGACTCTCTCATAATTGTAAATTTTCCAACGCAACCACACATCGTGATTGCTCACATATCCCACTCTACTCTTCTTGTATCGAATGGTGCAACCTATAAATTGATGAATCATTTTCACATAGCTATTCCTAATAAACCTTGCCCCTGAGTTTTCGGGCAGATCTTCATCATTCCCAGAGATTTGTCTCCAAGCGGCATTCGTATCAAACTCCTCATCAGAGTCTTCTTCTCCTTTATAGTCAATCCCTAAGTGCTTTCCCAAAGATTTAGGGTAATGACTATTTCATTCCCATTAACGCAGACAATTGGATTCTTATCAGAGAACAAAGCCCTAGTTTCATCACTCTCTATAACATCAGCAGATTTAGCTATTACAACGAAAAATTCCTTAACTAAGGACGGGCTATGTAATGGGGCCAAAGGATAACTGAGCTTAAGAAAGAAAAGATATAAAAATTCAAAGTATTCAAGGATTAGTAAAGAGTCTTCAAAAGATTGATTACAATCCCTTGGAAAAGGCTCCATCTTTCTTTCACTAGAGAATAATGTTTCCAAGTTATAAGTGTGATCGGTCATCAGGAAATCATAAAAATAATCCCAACAATAACTAACTATAAATAGTTAGGGTAAGTAGGGGTCGATCCCATAGAGAGATAGGTTATTATTCTTTTTCTTGAAGACAAAATAAAATAAAGAGAATTTTTGAAATGGAGTTGAATTAAATCTAGCAATCAAGTAAAATTAACTAAGAAAGCAATCAAGAAAATTAGAGAAAACAATTAATTTAAAAGCAGTGAATAGATTGAGAAAACAATTAAAGAAAACCCTCAAACATAGAATTAATCTCCCTCTTGACATAAATAACATGGATCATTGATATCTAAAAATTATGAAAACATTGGATAGCTTGTTTGGAATTAAATGCTAAATTACCAAATTAGATAATATTTCCCTTTCAGGCTTAAATTATCCCTATCATTCCTTTAGTAATTAATTTCCCTTCCGGGCTTAAAAACCACTAAAGAACAAAGCATTAAGAACTAGTAATTTATAAACAAGCACAACAAGCAATTTCTCAGTCATTGATTCTTATCTATCTTGGAAGGAATTTCCATTCTCCTCCAATTGCTACAAACAATTAAATCCGAATTTCCATCCTAGATTTAATCTAGCTAATGTGATGCGCCAAGGGCTTATCATGGTCTTGAAGAACACAATGGAGACAATGGAGATCATGGAGAGGATGAGCATATGCGACAAAGTAGCAAGGACAAGCTTGAAGATGCTAGGGTTTGCGCAAAGGATGATTCAAGCACCAAGGAGTTGCCTAAGATGCCATTTGATCCATTAAAGATGCCTTTAGGTCCGATGACTAGAGCAAGAGCTAAGAACTTCAAAGATGCATTAACAAGCTTTGTTCGAACTCATCTTGAACGCTTGAAGTCCATTGAAGATCAATTGGAGAGCATTGAAGTCGATAAGCATGGAAATATACCCATCGATTCCAAGTTATGCACCTTACTTGAAATCAATGAGCCCTAATGCTTACATTGTGTAATTCAGCCATATGGGCCTTAATTCTATCTTAGATTAGTTAATTTTATAGTTTGGACCTTGTTTAGGGTTGGGCCTTGTTCAATTAAGTCCAATCCTTAGCTATTTTTCCTATTGATTGTATTTTAGGATAGTCTCAAGATTGTTCTATGCTAAAACCGCCCTTGACCCTTGCATTCAATGCTGGGTTGGTTTAGGAGGGGTTTTAGAGTAGGTATTGCGTTATCTTGTGCCTATATAAGGGCACCAATATCTCTTGTAAACATAAGTTAAGTTGATTAAATAAAGTTGAGGTTATTTACCTGATCGTGTCGTCAATGACCATAAAATAATCCCCACAAAAACCTAACTAAAGTAGATATGGCAAGTAGGGGTCGAATCCCACAGAGAAGGGTAATAATCTTATCCAAAGAATAAATCTTTTCTAAAAATTACTTTTAAACTAGAAAACATGGGATTTAAAGAGATTGATTAAAAAGAAAGCAATTAAACTGAAAACAAAGCAAAATAAATTAAATCTAAATCTATGGTAATTTATAAAGAAAACAATAATTAAAACGCATACTTCTTCTCCAATGGTATGAATCAATCAAATTAACTATGTATCCTTGATTTAAAAGATGAATTCAATATTTTATCCTTGATGATCCTAGGTCTAGGGAAACCCTAACATGTATATTAGATAAGAGGTCAGTCAAAACTCAATTACCCCTTTTATTCCTTCAGCGATCAATTACTTTTTCAGGGCCTAAAGATCACTTAAGAACAAAGCATTAAGAACAATTAATTTATTAGTTTTTCACACATGCCTACAAGTAGAACCAAATAATAAGCAATTTTACTCGGTTATTAGTAAACTCGTCCCATTGAGCGAATTCAATCTTTCTCAATTTGCTACCAAACAATCAAACTCAGAACTCAATCCTTATTTGATTTAGCTATAGATCCATCCAATTATCTCATTAGTGGCCACATAAATCAATAACTATCAAGATCATAAAATAAAACAGAGACTTGCCTACCATCTATCAAGAACAAACATCAAATTATAAGTACAGAAATCTCACCATAATCAATTAATTGAATTCGCCAAAGGATAAGAAGTATTAAGGATTTAGCTACTCATGGATTTGGAAAAATCCATGAGAGACATAAGAAAACTTACAAGATTAGAAGGGGGTGGAATCTCCTTCTTGAAACCCTAGGTTTGCTGCACCTCTCTATGCAAAGAGAGGGTGTCGACACACCTAGCCCTAAACTAGAGAAAAACTAAAAAAAATAGAAGAAAAGAAACTCTATGATGGTATGTGATGGTATGTGATTTGTGTTACAGGAGGTGGCTATTTATAGTGGACTAATTAGACTCTTCATAGACTTAGGAAAGGGTCTAGGACGGTTTAGAGGTTGACTTGGTCTGCAAGTTGGCTTAAAAGTCTTCCTAGAGTCAAAATCCTTGTGAAAATAGGACTCTAGAAAATTTTGGATTCGTGCAGAAACTTCGACAGCAATTTCGGGCTTGAAGATGGCAGAATTGGGTTTTGGACCTCGAAGGAAAGTTGTAGATCTCGGAATTAGCTTTCCAACGGCTACTCACGGGTCTAAAACGGACATTTGAGCAAAAGTCTCCAACACAAAATATACATCACTAATGGCATTGTCGAACAATGGCATTGAAGTAAGGGTCTCAGCAATCATTCGATCAGAGTCTCTTAATCCCCAATAAAAACCTTGAACCAGGCGTCTCTTGCTTAAGCCATGTTGAGGAAATTCGGTCCACATTTTCTTGAATCGTTTCTAGTATTGAGGAAAACTTTCCTCCTTGCGTTGTCGGATGCTTCCAACTTTAGTTCTATGTATAAGAACTATATCTCGCTTGTTAGAAGAGTGACTTGGTGGGTCAATTTTTAATGATGGTGGAACTCGTTGTTTGTTGTTGACTTCTAGCTCTTCCTTGGCTTCTTCCTCTCGATCTTTCTTCTTTCTAAAGATGGGGGGTTCAATTGCTTTGGACAAATCTTCCAATGCTTCATAAGCGGTATCAGGAGTTCTATCAAACAAGGGAATATTGTCGATGCTCTCAACAAGAATCTGATCATCTACTCCTAATCCTTCATAGAAGTATGTAATCAAAAGTTGTTGTGATATGCCATGACGAGGGCAATCGGCACAAAGCATCTTGAATCTATCACAAGCTTGGTAGAAATTTTCATCCTTTTGTTGAAAGGCGGCAATCCTTTGTCTTCCTTTGGAAATCTGATCAGGCGATGTCGATGAGGATTCTTCAATGACTCCTTTCTTAACCCACTTAGAGTTTACAACACAAACAAACTTGTTAGATTTCAAAGGCAATTGAGATGAAATTCTAGGGTGGATGACATCACCATCGAATTCCATGGTCAATGAACCATTGAATACATCAATCTTAGTATGAGAAGTTCTTTGGAAAGGTCTTCATAATAAAAGAGGAAATTTATCTTTCGAATGTTCCATATCCATAATAAATATGTCAATAGGGAAAATCAAATGCTCAACTTTAATTAAGATATTCTCCAGAACACCTTTGAGATTTACTAAAGATCCATCAGCTAATTGCAGAATAACATCAGTAGTTTTCAAAGGACCAAGATTCAAAGATTTGTAAAAAGAATAAGGCATCACACTTAAAGAAGCACCTAAATCAAGCATAGCATTCTCTATAGTACTTCTTCCAATAGAACAAGTAATAGAAAACGTACATGGATCCTTGTACTTAGGGGGTAAATTCTTTTGAAGCACAGCAGAGACATTAGCTCCAGCACTTACCTTACCTTGTAACCTTTTCTTGTTGGTACAAAGTTGTTTAAGAAACTTTGCATAATTTGGAATTTGTTGAATGGCATCAAGAAGTAGGATGTTGACCTCAACTTTTTGATGTATCTCCAAAATATCTTGATCATCATCTTCTTTCTTTGACTTCTTCAATCTTGTTTGAAAAGGAGTTAAGTGTTCTTTTTGATCCTTTGGCTTGACAGTGGCATTCTCTTTGTCATTGGGTTCTTCTTCAGTCTTGATTTCTTTGACAGGCACTTACAAATCTTCTTCTTTGGTGTAGCTTGGCTCTCCTTCATCTTTTGCGGCAAGGGTTGGATTGGGTTCTTCCAACTCTATTCCACTCCTTAAAGTAATTGTACTGATATTCTCTCTAGGAGGTACCTTTGGTTGCGATGGGATCCTTTGTTGACCTTGTGTCTTGAGATCACTCATATCACTAGCCAATTGACTAATTTGTTTCCTCATCATCTCCATAGCTTCCTTAATTTGTTGCATCTAGTTGGAAACAGCTTGTGAAGATTGTTGGAAAGTAGACCTTTGAAAATTCATTGGCCTTCCTTGAAAGTTACCTTGGTTCCCATATTGTTGACTTGGTTGCTCAGGTCTCCAATAAGGTTCAGGCTTCCTTTGATAAACTCGTTGCATTCCCATAGCATTGACTTCTTGCTTGTTATCGTCCAAAGTAGGGCATTTATCAGCATAGTGTCCTTGAGAACAAATACCTCAAACCTTAGGCACACTTGAAAAATTCGCATGGAAGAAATCAGTGAGCATAGCGATTTGTTGATTTGTTTCTTGAAGTTGTTGCTCCAATGAGGTGGAATAGGTAGAAACTTCATTGATTCTTCTTGTATGGCCTTCTCTTGAATAGTCTTCTCGAGATCCGAATTGTTGAGTGTTTGTAGCCATGTTTTCCACTAAAGTCCAAGCTTCGGTGGGAGTTTTGTCAATGAAAGCTCCTCCACTTGCAGAATGTATGGAAGATCTGTCAAACGGTAGTAATCCTTCGTAGAAGTACTGGATCAGTAATTGTTCATTGATTTGATGATTGGGGCAGCTCGCACAAAGTGCCTTGAAACGTTCCCAATATTCATGCATTGTTTCTCCATGGTGTGGCTTAATTCCGCAAATCTCCTTCCTTATGCTTGATACTTTATGAGCAGGAAAATACTTTTCCAACAATTTCTTAAGGCTCGTTCAAGATGTGATTGAACCCTTGGGTAATAGGTACAACAAATCTTTTGCACGATCCACAAGAGTGAACGAAAAAGTTCTTAACAGGAATTGATCTTCATGGATACCTTGAATGCTTGTAGATGCACAGGAAATCTAGAAATCAGTAAGATGTCGGTGAGGATCTTCTCCAGGCAAACCATGAAATTTGGGTAAAATCTGAATAAATCCAGATTTTATCTCAAAGTTTCCAGTCGTATATGGGTATCTAATTGCTAGGCGTTGTGCAGTAACGTTTGGTGTAGCTAACTCTCTCAGAGTTTTGGGCTCTTCTACGTTGGCCATGTCTTGTGATGATGTCGAAGCAACAGGTCTAGGAGAACTGGATTGAGAACTTGAATTGGATGACTCCTCTTCTTGTTGTCGGCTTTGTGACTCCTTCCTTAACTGAAATAGTGTTCTTTCAGTCTCAGGATTGAATTCTAAATCTTCCGTACCACTACTTCTTGTCTTTGGCATGCAACTTCCTAGAACAATCAAAAACAAAACTAAAAAGAAAAAATACAGTAACAGTTCTTAAACAGAAATTGAAAAGGAAAACGAAATCTAAATATATATATATATATATTTTAAGAAAAAACGGAAAAAGAAAACTTCTAGAACAGATTAATTCTTGGATCTATTCTTACTTCCCTTCCTCGGCAACGGCGCCAAAATTATGATCGTGTCGTCAATGACCATAAAATAATCCCCACAAAAACCTTGTTAGGGGTCAAAATTTGGATGATCCAAAGCCCACAAAAGCCCACCAAACATACTCAAGGTTTGGTCATCTATCCCCTCAAATTTATATCTCTTATATCCCTAATGGTTAAATTCTCCCTAAAGTTCCCAAACACATATAACACAGGGGCAATTCTCCTTCTAATGTCCTTAAACACATATAACACAGAGGCACCTATACTAAAGTCCCTAAACACATATAACACAAGGGCAATTTTCTTCTCTATATGACGAAGGTCTCTAATATTTATTGGGCCTTGTCAACTATTTCCATACTTACATATGGCTAAGACCCATATCACATCCATGCCACATTGGGGGCTTATCTTCCTCAAAGTCCACTTTTCGGCCAAACAAAATAGGCCCAAAACGTTGGGGCCTTGCCAACTAATCACACAACCAAATGCATGAAGACAAAAGCACAAAGTCCAATCTCCTGCTACTCCATGTCAGACTTTCCTGCTGAGGAAAGCATCTAAGGGAAGGATTTTACTTAACTTCAAATTCCTTCACATTTAACCATTTATGGCAGGGATTAGTGTTAATTAATCTTCATTGCAGGTCTAAGGGCTACTGTGGACCAAGCCCACAGCGGGAAACTCATTGGGAGATGTGGCTTGGAAGGAAAAAGAGGAAGGAAACTCCTCCGTTTACCTCCTTTGAAAGGAGCAACCATGCTTGGAGGTTGTTCCTTAACACAAATGGGGTAATCGGTTGGGTGCAGAAAGTGGAATCAAAAAGCAAAGTTTATTTTGACTTTGGAGGAAACCTCGGCAAACCAAATGAGAAGTTGTCGTCGACGATAGCGACGCATGAACATAAGAAGGAGAGGCTGATTTCAAAGGCAAAAGAAGCCATTGTTGCTTTCCTAAAACTGGAAGATGCTTCCTCTTGGACCTAAGGCCTAATCACTGCAATTAATCAAAAAGCAAGAGCCAAGAAGACCATCGGATAAAGTTTTCGACCGGTGGACAGTGGAGCTATAAAAAGGGGCAATTAACGGCAAAAATGGCACCAACAAGACTTCATATATCATCTACGACAATCCTCATATCAAGAGCCAAGAAGCTCCATATCAAGAATCATCATCATCTTCATCAAGAAGTTCTCAAGAACCCTAAATCACTCTCAACACAAGAAGAAATCAGTCTCCATCTTCCCCAAATCAGTTTTTTCCTCCATCGTCAATACTCTGTATTTTTTATTCCATTACTCTCAATGTTTCCTTCTTCTTTCTCCCAAATCTCACACCCAATCCTTTTCCCACAAGTCCTTAATCAATAAATAAGCTTTTCGATCCATTTTATTGCAAAGAAATACATTTCTGGGATTTTGTTCATCTTTTTCATCTTCCTCGATTGCTCCTCTGTTATAGCTTGTTTTCCTGCGGCAGGAAGTATTCTTTGGGCAGCTGTCAACGTTTTCTCTTTAATCTTGGTCTTAATCCCATTTTATAACCCTATTTCTCTTCAGGGAAATTTGGGCTGGGCTCGAACCCAATAGAGAGCCAACCCAGGCCTTCCCATCACACAAAAAGGCTCCCACAAACCTAACTAAACTAGATAGGGCAAGTAGGGTTCGAATGCCACATAGAAGGGTAATAATCTTATCCAAAGAATAAATCTTTTCTAAAAATTACTTTTAAAATAGAAAACAGGGATTTAAATTATCAATTAAAAAGAAAACAATTAAACTAAAAACAAAGCAAAATAAATAAATCTAAATCTATGGCAATTTATAAAGAAAACAATAATTAAAAGGCATACTTCTTCTCCAATGGTATGAATCAATCAAATTAACTATAGATCCTTAATTTAAAAGATGAATTCAATATTTTATCCTTGATGATCCTAGGTCTAGGGAAACCCTAACATGTATATTAGATAAGAGATCAGTCAAAACTCAATTACCCCTTCTATTCCTTCAGCGATGGTAGCAGGTGGCCTATCCTACTTAGTGATGACGATGTTCCTCCAAAGAACACTACTGAAACGCAGCACCAAAATAAGCCTTTTCAAGGCTATGCAACTATCTTCGATCCCACTACCCTGCTGGAGAGAGAGAGAGAGGACAACACCATCATGTTCATCCTTCCGCTTCATTAAGGATCCTCCATACTTGAAGTGTTTGGTGGACAGACCTTACTGTAGACACCTATTTTGGTCTTATATCCTTTAATTTAGGTCACTCATTTCTATTTAATGCAATTTAAGGTCATTTAGGTCATTTTCCAATACATTATGGATACTCTAACAATTAGTAGGATATTAGGACCAATTTTGCTCACTTAGTGTGTCTCTTTACTTAGTAGTATTTGTTAAAAGTGAAAATTGGCAAAAAAGAGAAAAAAAAAGAAGAAAGAAGAAGAAGATTTTTTTTTTATTATTAGTAAATTTATCATCTTAATGGTCTTTGTTTGGGCTCCTATTGTAATTCTACATTTGGATCATTGTTGCTTTGGGTCGTCTTTGTGTTTTACCTTATCCTTTCATTAATTGGGATTGGACCCAATTTGCTTCGGGCCTCATAATTATTCTTAGACCTAATGTAACTTGAAGCCCAAAAGCAATCCAATAATAAATTTGGGTTTCATTTAAAGGAAATGCAAAATATAATAATAATAGTAATAATAAGGCATAAGTAGTATGACATTCATTTACAAGACAGTGCCAAATAAATACAAATTACAGGCCCTCTATTTAAATGTATATACAGAAATTACATGCCATCTTAGGGTAGTGATAAATAAATATAATAATGCAGAATTTGCATTAGAGGTAAGTCCTGTAGCTCATTTTTCTTCTTTCCCTAATTTGCCCTTCACCAAGCTCCAAATATCTCCACAAAGTTCCTGCAAAGCGAAATTTAAAAGCAAGTTAGTCACCATCAGAATTTAAGCAGGGGATAAATCTGCAGTTTAACAAGTTTAGGAGAGGGTAACTTATCTTTTTTGGACATGGGGGACCAAGCTTGTATGGTCCCCTTCGCCACATCAGCAACGACAGTACACCATTGGAGACAAAGCAGGGGGTTTACAGCCATTAAACACAAGCAAACAAAATGGGAAAAGAGGATTAGTAAGCTTAATACAAACTTGGAGACCAAGTTCATGAGCAGGCAGTAATTTGTCTCTAAAAATAATCCAGTGCACTAAAGCAAAATGCAGCTGGACTTAAAGAACCTATCTCAGCCATCCAAGGAGAAGACAAGACTGGAAGTACTCTAATCCAGTGACAATGAAAGCATGAAAGTACCCTAAAACAACAAGGGCAGATTACAGCAGAAAATGGCACAAAATAAGTGTGTACTACACACTTAAACATGCTGGGTACACATTCCAGCACAAGCATCCCTGCAATGGGATTGGATTATCATGCCAAGTCAGAATTCCCAGACCATGTAAGCACAAAGGGACAAGTGCTCTGTCAGTTGACAAGTAAGCAAATGTTGGGTACAAGGAATTCGGTGCATAACTTAAGTAAACAGCAAAAACACAGGTCTAGTAAAAGAGACAGATGGCTACCATCAAGGGCAAGTACAGAACCAGATCAAACTCCAACAAACAAATCACCACTCAACCATGACATAAGCACACACATATATATACTCACACACACATACAATAAATCCCTCCTGCAGAGACCACATCACCAGATTTTTCAACCAAACAGAGAGTAGGAGAAAGCCAGCTAAACCCTAAAGACCTTCATTCGACTGTGAAACTCAGGCATATATATACCCACTATTCCTTAAACCAAGGGACACGGATTTCGAGAAAAAAAAACCCTAACCTTTTTTTTCCACAGAAAACATAGAGACCAGAAAAACGCCATTTTCATCTTCCACACACAGAAACCAAAAAACCCTAGCCATTCAAAATATACCAGAAGCCCTAGTCCATCTCTCATCCAAAAAAATCAACAGTGACGGAAAAGTTTACCTCTCGGATTCCCATCTTTTTAGTTCTCCACCATCCTTCACTCCTTTGTTTCCTGCCAAGAAAACCCAAAAAAAAAAAACATTAGTCCTTCTAAAGTCCGATTTGTTCTTTAGTTCCTAGTCTCGTTTCTCAAAACTTTCGTTGGTAAAAGGAAGAGTAAGAGGGAGAAAGTAACTTACCGAAACAGGAGAACCACCGGACGTTTGGTTTTTCCGGTTGAGAGGCTTGAGGAGGATTCGGTAAAACCTAGATCTAGAAGGTTTGGTCGAGATTTGAGGGAAACCGACCCCGGCGCTAGAACCAAGAGGCAAAGGGGAGCATTTTGGTGAAAGCTTGGAGACCACCGGCGACTGGAAAATACCCCGACGCGGCGGCACATGGCGACTGGTGCGAAGGAGCGATTTCCGGTTGGAGCAGCGGCGGAAGGTAAGAAAATTAGGGTTTTGTTTTTTTTGTTTTTCTAATTTAAAGTGTTATATATAGGCATGACGTATGTAGGGCTTTATTAGGTTATTTTAGGTCGCACTTTAGTTAATCGTTCAATTAGACCCCTGAAAGCTTTACGTTTAGGTTGATTAGGTTCAAAGGTTTGTTAATTTGCCCTTTTAAATACAGAAAGTTTGTTCCGTTTGCAACCAGGTTCTTGTATTGGTCTGATTTAGTCCTTTAGGTTTTAACTTTATCCAATTAGGTGCCTATTAATTTAGTTTGATTAATATTATTTAGCTTAAGTAAACCAAAAAAATGACCTTTGATAAAGAATAACAAATATATATATGTGTATTTTGAATGGATTAATACGAAATTAATAAACAAAGACAATAATCCTGTTTAGGAATTAGCATGTCATGTAATTTTTGTTTAAAAAATTAATTAAGGGTGGATTGAATTATTTGGATAGATTTTAGGATATATATATATATATATATATATATATACTAAGTAAGTGCTAGGTCCATATGGAAAATTAAAGTAGGGTTCATTCGAGTTTTAAGATTGGTCTTTAGTATGGTAAAGTTTAAAGAGAAGTTTTTTTTTTCTTTAAGAATTAGTCTTGGTAAGCTAGAATTGGAAGAAAGTGTTTTAGTTTGGTGATTATTAAACCTAATAATGGAATGAAATGGTATTGGGCCTTAAACCTTGAATAAAGGTTGCTTTTCTTAGTTTGGGCTTATTCATCTATTTTGTCTTAATTCTTCTTAATGGGCTTGGTATGCTATTTTGGACCTTATTGGTTTTGGGGTTCGATCTTGAGTTTGGGGCTTGTAGTTAGGCCTACAACTAAATCTTTGAATTAAATGTGTAATAAATTTAGTTTTTAGTAATTTGAGGAAGTAACCGATAAATTGGGTTACACGTGCATCCATGTTTAAATTTCTTAAATGCTGCTGATATTCTGTTCATTTAGCTAAGAATAAATAAATTCCGATGATGGAATGACCGGTCGAAATGTTGACAGTATTGTCTATTTTGGTCCGGATTTCCTAGGCTTGAGGTATTTATTTGGGGGTCTTACCAATCAAGTGGAAGGTGCCCAAATGATGCCTCGCGTATAACCACTCGGTAAATAGTTGTTAAACCGGAATACATGCATCATATGCATACATACATCAAGGGCAAATTAATAATCAAGCGAAAAATGATGATAAAAGAAGTAAAAATGAAAGTAAAAGGATTAATGAAGTAATTAGTCAATCAGTAATAAAAAAATAAGGGTAAAAGGAGTAAGGAAGTCAAGGTAATGGTAATCAGTAAATCAGTAATTGAGTAAAAATGGATTAATCAGTAATTTGATAATCAAGAGTCAAGGTAAGAGATTAATCAGTGAAATCAGTAATGAAAGAGTCAAAGTAAAAGAAGTAATCAGTAAAATGGTAATTAAGAGTAAGAGTAAAAGAAGTAATCAGTAAATCGGTAAAGAGTAAAAATGGTAAAAAGTAAAAGGGTAATCAGTAAGAGCAAAATGGTAATCAGTAAAGAGCAAAATAGTAATCAGTAAAAAGTAAGAAGGTAATCAGTAAAGAGTAAAATAGTAAAAAAGTGATGATAATCAGTAAAAGGTAAAATGGTAATCAGTAAGAGCAAAATTGTAATCAGTAAAGAGTAAAAAAGTAATCAGTAAGAGCAAAATGGTAATCAGTAAAGAGTAAAATAGTAATCAGTAAAAAGTAAGAAGGTAATCAATAAAGAGTAAAATAGTAAAAAAAAGTGATGATAATCAGTAAAAGGTAAAATGGTAATCAGTAAGAGCAAAATGGTAATCAATAAAGAATAAAAGGTAATCAGCAAAAGTAAAAATGGTAATCAGTAAGAAAAGGATAATTAGTAAAAATGGTAGTTAATAAATGGAGAGAGGAGTATGTTATTTAGTAATTTAGTTAGTATAAAAGAGTCAAATAGGCATGAATATATTTAGAGATAGAAAACAACCAAACATAGAGACCCACAGTTAAGTCTAGACTAGTCAGTGCCGTCTTTTGACGGGCGTTGTGGGGGTGCTAATCCTTCCCCACGCGTACCCCACTCCCGAGCCTTAGACTCTGGTTAGAAGACCATTTATTAGGTTTAGTGTTATCTCCGCCAAGCTTAGGTTAACATTAGACTTAATAATCTGATAGGTGGCTAATCACACCTAGGTTAAAAAAGATTAGTGGCGACTCCCTTAGTTTTATAGTTTTCTCTTAAGTCGTTAAATGGTAGGGTTCGGACCCCGGACCCGTATGTTGCGACAGCTTGGCGACTCCACTGGGGACTGGTTAGAGAGTCGAACTTAATACTGGTTTAGTATTAAGTAGGGTTTGCATAATAGGTTGTTTGTTCTTGTTTAATTTCCATGCCTATGTTTTTATCTTGCACATATATAACGCCATGTCCATTCATTGATAAAGATACATTCTTAAATGTATATGTCTTGCTTAATTTTACATTTGTTGCCTTTCTATTGGGGTAGTTTAGTAATTTGGGTTGAGTTTGTTCAGTAAAGGTTTGTATGTTCCTTCACACGTGCACTAATAAACTTGCATTTGCATTGCATGAGTTTACACCGGAGCTCTTACCTATTTAGGAGGAGGCAAAGTAGCTAGCCCTCGTGTGACGATAGTCACCGTGTGGGTTTGTAGTGAACACCTCCACTCAAACTGAGTCCTTTCCAATGAACCCATAGTGGGTAAGGATTGGAGGCCTTGCTAGCCCGAAACGGGCGACAGTAAGGACAGTTTGGGAACCTTTAGAACCAATGAGCCTCACCCAGCATATAATTACCTTATCCAGCCTAACTAGAGCCGATCCCGTGTAAATAAACCTAGGCACACAAAAGGAACATTTCTTACCTTTACCATTTACTGTTCTTTATTATAGATCGTAGAAAGAGGTAATTGTGTTACCTCGACAAATGGACTCCCTGCCCTAAGAGCCCAAGGCTTGAGTTTTAAAAACCCGAAAATGTTCTTGATGATATAAGGGCATCAGTTTATTGTTTAAAATGTTGAATAACTTATTCCTTCACATAGTACTAACTAATTTCTTTTGTTGTTTGCTTTTTTTGTTGTTTCGCTTTGCATTCTGCATCCACAATAGGTAGATTCATCATTTAAGATAGAGAAAGATGATGCGGGATCAGGACAATTTGGAGTCTTATGTGCCAGAACATCTAAGGGACAGTCACCCGGTTCACGCCCAGCCTAGACATGAGATAGCACAAAAACAGTATGGGGATAATTTAACTGGGGAATTCCAATCAGAGGTACCGGAGGAAATATACTTAGACTTGAAGCAGAATGACTACACTGAACTTCACAAATTGTGGCTGAAGATGAGGATGACAGAATCAGAATTTGCAGAAAAGTATGGAGCAGTAGTACAGCTTATGGAAGTGAAGGTGGATGTCAACATGATTAGGGGAATGTTCCAGTATTGGGACCGATCATATCGTTGCTTCACCTTTAATGAGGTCGACATGGTCCCCACCATTGAAGAATACACTCAGTTGTTGAGGCTAAAGGCTATCAAGGCAGGATCTAGGGTCTTCATGAGGGGCAACAAGTCTACTGCAATATCCACCTTGGCAAACCTCATGGGTATGAAAAAGGCAGCTTATGATAAGTATTGGAAGAGTAAGGGCTATTCAGATGGATTGGTAATATAGTGCCTTATGGAATTTGTCAAAGAGAACCGAAACACTCCTCAGGGGCAGAATATTATGGCTGTGTTGGTGTATGGAATGGTTGTGTTTCCCAGAGCGCTAGGATATGTGGACTCCTATGTGATTCACTTGGTTGACTCCATCTTAAGAGGAGATAACCCAGTCCCCGCCATTTTAGCAGAAACCATTAGGTCCTTGAATCATTGTCGGCAAAAAGGAGGAGGTTCCAAGGTTGTGCTCAGTTGTTAACTATTTGGTTCAAAGGACACTTTGAATGTATAGAATCTCGATTTACACCACCGATTCATCAGTGGGTGAGGGTAAATCCCATACGGGAATATCTTGATAATAAGTGGCCCGAAGGTAGGACCAAAGCACAATGGATGAAATTTCTTGGAACCCTCAAAGCTGAGCAAGTTAACTGGGTTGCTCCATGGTTCTACACTACTTCTGTGGCTTATTGTTGCGGGCCCAACCCGTAGGTACCTTTGTTTGGGCTATGGGGTGTCACAAGTTACTCTCCCGTGATGGTTAGAAGGCAATATGGAAGTAAACAGTCCATCCCTGCCACTCATGGTCTAAATAGTGTTGATATCCTTTATGGGGAAGATAATTCCAAACAAGAAGCTCAAGAGCTGCGGAAAACCCTCACACAGATGATGTTTGTCAGGAAGGGTGGAAAAAATCCAAGGGTGACACCAGAATACCCAGATTGGCATCGGATGAGAGTAAAGGATATAAAGGTGCCTCCTCCTACCGATTTGGAAGCGGCAGTAAGTGAAAAGATGGAGGACATAGTTATGAAGTTGACAATACAGTTGAAAAGGTAGACAGATGGCACTGAAGCTGAAAGACTAGCCAAAGTTAACCAGCAGTTGATTTTGGAAAAAGAGAAGGCGGAAAGGAGGGATAGGGAAACAGAGGCCAAGTTGAGAGAAGCAAAGGAGGAAATCAAGGATACAAGGAAGTTGAAGGAGAAAGCTGAAGCTAAGAATTAGAAGCTAAAAGGGGACTTCAAAGTGGAGTGCAAGGAAAGGGTAAGATTGGAAAAAATGAACAAAGCCAGCCATCTTGCAACAAGATATTACAAGGAGAGATTGGATTCTGAGAAAGGAGAAACTTCTATCAGAAATCAGCAGATAAAGGCTCTAGATCGCAACCTAAAAAGAACTAGAGAGGAAAATGAAAGGGTTCGAGATAAGTTAGAAGAGGAAAAAGTTAAAGCACAAGCAGCTGAAGCATCCAAGGCCCAAGCAGAGGCAAATTTAGAGTTTCACAAGAAGGCAGCTATATTGAACAAGGAAGAGTTTGAAGAAGTGAATGGGATGCTCAGAAGTTTGGAGGAACAATATGCGAAACTTAGAGCTGAATGTTATGACTTGAAAGATCAGAGATTCCTTCAGCAAAGGGCTTATCAAGAGAGGTGTGATCAGATTCGCTTTTTGCTTGAAAAGATCCAGATTGGGCTGCAACAGATTGAGGATATCAGGGATCAGGCTAGGAACGTGCTCCCATGCGTCGCACCATTTGACAAGCGCCTTCAACCTGTAGCTGCCTTTTTGGATGGCACCATCAACAAATGCAATGAAGCTCTTACCTATTTCCAGCAGTTCGTGGGGAAACAACAGTATTGAAGCTCTTGAAATAGAGTAGTTATTTTAAGTATTAATGTTATTTATGAACAATTTAAGGTCTGTAACTAAAAGTACTCCTAGTTTAAGTTCAGACAATGGCCTGTAATTAAATTATATTCTAAGTTTCAAAATAATGGTTACAGTTGGCTTGTTGTCAATTAATGAAGAATTTGCTCTCATGGTGTGACGAGACAATGAATCCCAATTTTCTTTTTCTATCTTAAATGATGAATAGGTGCACGCATCATGACATCATGTGCATAAGGATAAAAGCCCTGATCGTTAATCGGCCTTGTGACGGCCACGGCTTTCGTCCTGTGGGGTTTGGCCCAACCATTGGGAGGGGCCCCACATTCTCATTTGCATTTAAAAAATGATAAGTAATAGCAATAAAAAATAATAACAATTTTTGACTTTACCTCAGGAAAGTGACAAGATAGCACCCAAAAGACAGTATCAGCCTATTCGACGGTACAACACTAGGTCTAGTATTAGGAGGATGGAAGACCAGAATGCAGAGATTCAGCGGTTGAAGGTGGAATTGACACGCCGAGATGAAGAGGCGAAACTCCGAGAAGAGGCTATGAATGTCCAGATGGAGCAGATGAGGGGTATGTTAACGCAACTGATGAAGGGGAAAGGTTCGGCATGAGATACTCAGAATGTCGAAGGTCCAATGGGAGGAATGCCCACAACAGGTTCGGGGACAAATGGAACAGAGAACGAGAATACCAATCCTTTTGCGTTCCCTCCAACATCTAGTAGTTCACCATTTGTTTTCCCACCACTAACGGGAACGACAACTAAGCCTACAGTGTCTGATACTGCAACGTCTAGTGGCATGCAATTTGCTTTCCCACCACAGGCCAGACCTGTTGTTTCGAATACCTTAGTGTTTAGCGAAACGTAGTTCGCCTTCCCACTGCTGTCAGGGATGTCAACTGGGACCTCTGATCCATTCAAATCTCATGCTGGTATTGTTGCTGCACCTGCGTCATCATAACAAGACGACTCACACCTATTTTCACTAGGGATAGCTGCTACTACGCCTTTAAACTCAACAAAGGAAGACAACTTGAAAAATGGGGCCAACGAGGAAAAATTCTAGCAGAAGATTGAAGGTCGGATAGAGGACAGACTGAGGAGCGTGGATGGAATTCAAGACTATTGGATTCCCAATATCGCAAACACTACTGTAGCAAAAGGAGTAGTCATTCCCTCTAAATTCAATATGCCAGATTTTGAAAAGTACGATGGGACAAAGAACCCCAGGGATCACGTGCTCAGCTTCCAGAACAAGATGGCACCCTTTTCTACCGACGATAAGTTCCTAATGTACAGCTTCATGTTTAGCCTGATCGGCTCGGCAATTACTTGGTACAATCAACTGGATCCGAAGAGCATTCAGAGTTGGAGTGACATGACCAAGGCTTTTTTAGAAAATTTTAGGTATCTGATGGAGTTGGCGCCTACTGGAGATACTCTGACAAACATGTCAAGAAAGCCTGATGAATCATTGACGACTTATGGTCAGCGTTTCAGAGAAGTAGCCTTGTTAGTGCCTGGACTCCCGGAAAGGGAGGTGAACTCTTTATTCTTAAGAACCTTGCCTAAGGAGTACTTTAAGGCATTACTCCCGAAGATTACAGAGTCATTCTCAAGCTTAATTGTAATTGGAGAAGCTATGGAAGTTGCAATTAAGGTGGGGTACTTAGATGAGCTAGGTGATCATGCTAAGAAAGGACAAAAGAGGAAGGAAGGAGAAGCGCATTCAGTGGGAGAAACAAATTATAGACCCAGGAATCAGGGACAACAATATTACCCAAGGAACTATGGGTACAATTATCGGCCTCGGGGATACTACCAATACCAGACCAACCCTTATTACACCCAGCATCCGGGGATGTCAGTGCTGTTGGTAGTACGCCTTTTCAACCAAGGCCACAGAACCAACGTCCCAGCGCACCCCTGGCAATTCAACAAAAGAGTCCAACAAATACAAGAACACCGATTGATCCAATCCCGTATACTTATACGGAGCTTCTCCCACAGTTATTACAACAGAATTTATTGCAAAGACTGTCATTCTCGCAGCCCATGCCAAATCCAGGAGCTTGGTATGACCGCAACGCCCATTGTGACTACTATTCAGGAACTGAAGGGCACTCTACTGGGAACTATTGGAGGTTGAAACTCGCTGTACAAGAGTTGGTAAAATCAGGGAAGTTGATCTTTGCAAACACGACACCAACTAATCCCCTACCTAAAAATGGCGGGAATCAGGTAGGCGTAATCTAGAAGTGTTAAACTGTCAAAAATCGGGTTCAAGAAGTGGTTACTCCGATGGCAACAGTCTACAAAGCTTTAGTGAAGGCAGATATGCTAGTCCCTGGAGAATTTGGAGGAGAAGAAATGGATAAGGTATGCCCATATCACGGTTTGGGGCATGAAATTCAGGGTTGTGGTGACTTCAAAGAGAAAGTTCAGAGTTTGATGGATGAAGGAAGGGTGGAATTCTATGTGGAAAGAAAGGAAAAAGACATTGATGTTGTTATCGAAGAGCATGTACAATCCTTCATACCAATTCTGCCTAAGGTCAAGCCTCAACCTTTTGTACCAAGGCCACCAACAGTTTTACCAGCCCATATGCAAAAGCCAGTAGCGTCTGTAGTTGTGAAACCCCCACAACCATTTCCTTACACAGATAGCCACCAAGTACCGTGGAAGTATGATCTCAATGTAACTACATCAGCAGGTGAAAGAAGTTCGGCTAATGTGTCAGGTGTTGGGAGAATGACTAGAAGTGGAAGGATATACTCACCTGCGATGGCAGAGTCGGCCCAAAAGAAAAAGGATGAGGCCGTGGTTCCTAAGACCGGTATAAGAAGTTCAGAAGAGGTTATCAGACAGAGGGAAGAGGAAATTGTCGAGAAGCCAGTATCAGAACATGAAGAATGTGAATTCTTGAAAATCATCAAGAAGAGTGAATACCGTGTATTCGAAGAGTTGAACAGGTTGCCTGCTAGAATCTCTATCCTCAGCTTATTGTTGAACTCTGAAGCACACCGAAAGGCATTGTTAAAGGTGTTGAACCAGTCATATGCATCCTAGAGCATCAGTGTCGCCGACTTGGATCACATGGCGGGTAACATATCTGCGCATGGATTCATTGCCTTTGTAGAGAAGGATATCCCCAAAGGAATGAGGAACAGTATAAAGGCATTGCACATCACAGTTAAGTGCCAAAATGTAAGCATGGGCAATGTGCTAATTGATAATGGTTCAGCTTTGAATATCTTACCCCTCAAAATGTTGAAGAGGTTACCGGTAGATGAGGCCTGCATCTAAACCAATCATTTGATTGTGAAAGCCTTTGATGGCACCAGGAGGACTGTCATAGGAGAGGTGGAGATAACCATCGAAATAGGGGGACTGCCATTCGCCTTAGTGTTTCAAGTACTGGATATACAGCATCCATCCTATTCATGCTTATTGGGAAGGCCATGGATACATCAAGTAGGGGCTGTTCCATCAACCTTACATCAGGTGGTGAAGTTTCTTACTCCTGAAAAGTTTGTGGAAGTCAAAGGGGAAGAGGACTTTATGGTGGCCAGTGCGTCAGGATTCTCTTATGTTGAACCACCGGAAGGGTCATATGAATGCTCTTTCAGAGCCTTTGAAGTTGCGGAAACTATTCCAATGAGCATGATGGATTACTCTGTTATGAGCATCAGGTGTATGATGAAGAGGGGATTCAAAGAAGGGAAAGGTTTGGGAATGGACTTACAGGGTATTACAGAGGCTATTGAAGTACCCACAAATGAAGGCCCTTTTGGTTTGGGGTTTAAACCGACTGCTAAGGATTGGGCAGAAGCGGAAGAAAGGATGAAACTCAGAAGGTTGGCCAGGATGGCGCATAGAGTGGAAGAGAAAAAGATGAAGTTCCCGCCTTTGTATGAGACCTTCAAGTCAACTGGTTGGGTAAACAATGCTGCACCAGAGGAAGAGCCAGGGATTGAGGAAAAGATGCAGAATCTGGACGTCAATGCTGTTACTGATGATACTCTGGAAGAGAAAGATTGCCCTTGGATCTGTGAACTAGCCCCGGGAGAAGTTCTGAACAACTAGGTTGAATATGAAAGAGCTATCTTTGTTGATGATTCAGAGATGTAATTAATCTTTTATCTTAAGTACTAATACCACCTCAAGAATGTCTATGACAATACCATGTTTTCCTTTCAAAATATCAAACTATCTTATGTTCACCACTTTCTTTAAGTAATGAAATACATTCCAGAAGTTTTGTCCATATATTTTTCATCTTTATTTTACATGTTTTATCATTCATTCATTACAAGTTATATATTCTTTTCTTGGTATATATATTTTGTTAATGCAAAGACGCTCGTGACGAGCCGGGGTTCGATTTCGAAAGGCCGGTCTTTGCCGACGAGCCTGACAATGAAGACATTGAGGACCAGGCCTTACCCCCAGACTTCTTGAGACTAGTAGAGCAAGAGGAAACGCGGATATTGCCGCATAAGGAGTCTACTGAATTGATTAATTTGGGGACAGAAGAAGAACCAAAGGAGGTTAAAATTGGTACTACGTTGTCAGAAAAAGAGAAACAAGAGCTGGTAGATCTGTTAAAGGAGTATGTGGATGTGTTTGCATGGTCATACCAAGATATGCCAGGTTTAGACCCGGAAGTGGCGGTACATCGATTGCCCATCATAACAGATTGTAAGCCAATCCAACAAAAATTAAGAAGGATGAAGCCAGATATGTTACTAAAGATTAAAGAAGAAGTCAAGAAGCAGCTTGATGCAGGTTTCTTGGAAGAGGCCAAATATCCGGAATCGCAGGCAAATATAGTCCCGGTATCGAAGAAGGATGGAAAAGTAAGGATGTGTGTGGACTACAGGGATTTAAACCGAGCTAGCCCAAAGGATAATTTTCCTTTGTCACATATTGATGTTCTAGTAGACAACACCGCTGGGTATTCTTTGTTTTCGTTTATGGACGGATTTTCGGGATACAATCAGATCAAGATGGCACCAGAAGATAGAGAGAAGACTGCGTTTGTCACGGCTTGGGGAGTATTCTGCTACAAAGTTATGCCATTTGGGTTAAAGAATGCCGGGGCAACATATCAAAGAGTAATGGTGAACCTTTTCCATGACATGATGCACAAGGAGATTGAAGTATATGTCGATGATATGATTGCTAAAGCTCGGTCGGTAGATGAACATTTGGTAAATTTAAGGAAGCTCTTCGAAAGACTTCGAGAGTTTCATCTTAAGCTTAATCCGGCGAAATGCACCTTTGGAGCCACTTCAGGGAAGTTACTTGGATTCGTAGTCAGTGAGAAAGGGATTGAAGTAGATCCGGACAAAGTAAAAGCCATTCAAAATTTTCCCCCGCCAAAGAATCAAAAAGAAGTTAGAGGATTTTTGGGAAGGTTGAATTACATTGCTCGCTTCATTTCCCAGCTGACAGCAAAATGCGATCCAATTTTTAAGTTGCTCAAGAAGAAAAATCCAGGAGAATGGGATGAAGATTTTCAAGCTGCTTTCGATAAGGTCAAAGAATATTAATCCCACCCACCAGTGTTAGTACCTCCAGTGAGAGAAAGGCACGTGATCTTGTATTTAACGGTTCTGGAGAATTCAATGGGTTGTGTATTGGCACAGCATGATGAAACTGGAAAGAAGGAGCGGGCAATTTACTATTTGAGCAAGAAATTCACTGATTACGAAGTCAAGTACTCAGACCTGGAGAAGATGTGTTGTGCGCTCGCCTGGGCAGCTCATAGATTGAGACAATATATGCTCTATCACACTACTTGGTTGGTCACCAATTTAGACCCGATTAAGTATGTGTTTGAAAAACCCGGCTTATCAGGAAGAATAGCTAGATGGCAGGTTTTATTGTCTGAATATGATATAGTATATGTGTCTCAAAAAGCAATCAAAGGAAGTGCTGTAGCAGAATTCTTAGCTGATCGAGCTAGCAAAGATTATGAACCGGTGCAGTTTGAGTTCCCAGATGAACACCTGATGGCAATATGCCAGATAGAGGAAGTAAAAGAGGAGGGAGAAACATGGAAGTTGTACTTCGACGGGGCATCAAACCTGTCGGGGCAGAGGATAGGTGCAGTAATGTATCAGAATATGAAGCTTGCATTTTGGGAATTCAGATGGCTTCGGACAAAGAGGTAAGGAAACTGGAGGTGTACGGTGATTCAGCACTAGTAATTTACCAAATAAAAGGAGAATGGCAGACGAGGGAGCCAAAGTTGATTAAATATCGAGATTACTTGTTGGAATTAGTCAAGCCCTTTGAGAAGATTACCTTTCATCATGTGCCCAGAGAAGATAATCAGTTGGCAGATGCATTAGCAATTCTCGCGTCAATGTTTAAAGTGGGAACAAACACGGAAATTCAGCCAATCCGTGTTCAGATGAAGGGTTCCCCGGCACATGTGATGAGTGTGGAGGATGAAGTAGATGGGAATCCATGGTATTTTGATATCCTCCAGTACATCAAGTACGAAAGATACCCAGAACATGCCGCAGAAAACGATAAGAGGGTGATTCGAAGAATGGCAATGGGTTATCTCCTAGAGGGTGACACTTTATACAAGAAAAGTCGTGACCAAACGTTGCTTAAATGTGTGGGTTCAACAGAAGCCAAGAGAATTGTAGAAGAAGTGCACAAAGGTTCATATGGGAGTCATGCCAGTGGGCACAAGATGGCAAGGCAGATTATGAGAGCAGGCTATTATTGGTTGACATTGGAAACCGATTGTATCAAATATGTCAGAAGATGCCGTGAGTGTCAAATTTATGTAGATCAAATTCATGTGCCCCCAAACCCATTACATGTAATGTCAGCTCCATGACCCTTCTCAATGTGGGGGATAGATGTGATTGGAGTTATTAACCCCAAGGCTTCAAATGGGCATAGATTCATATTGGTGGCAATCGATTACTTTACAAAATGGGTTGAGGCCGCTTCATACACGAGTGTTACTCAAGCAGTAGTCACCAAGTTCATCAAGAAAGAGATCATCTGCCGATACGGGTTGCGAGAAAGGATTATTACTGACAATGCATCCAACTTGAACCAAGGATTGGTGGAAGAAACTTGCAAATAGTTCAAGATTGTGCATAGTAACTCAACCATTTACGGACCTAAGATGAATGGTGCAGTGGAGGCAGCCAATAAGAATATTAAGAAAATTGTGGCAAAGATGACAGAGACATATAGGCATTGGCACGGGAAGCTCCCTTTTGCTCTTCATGCTTATCAGACTTGTGTTAGGATCTCAACTGGGGCAACTCCGTACTCTTTGGTATATGCAATGGAGGCAGTGGTACCAATCGAAGTGGAAATACCATCCATACGGGTATATCGAGAGACTAAATTGGAAGAGTCTGAATGGGTTCAAGAGAGGTATGATCAGCTCAACTTGGTTGACGAGAAAAGGGTAACGACTTTATGTCATGGCCAAATGTACCAAAAGAGGATGGAGCGGGCATTTAACAAGAAAATACTCCCGAGAGAGTTCAAAGAAGGAGATTTAGTACTGAAAAAGATCGTACCAGAACAGGGTGACCTAAGGGGCAAGTGGGCACCTAACTGGGAGGGCCCATTCGTGGTAAAGAAGGCATTTTCTGGTGGGGCATTAATCTTACAGGAGATGGATGGGGAAGAGTTTCCTAGGCCTATCAACTCTGACACAGTCAAGAAATATTATGCCTAGAAAAAAAAAACTGGGCCTAAAAAAAGAAAGAGGTCGCAAAAAGAAAAATGAAATATAAGGAGGGGTCCAAGTTGAAAACCCGCAAAGGGCGGCTTGGATCCATTGGGGTCACTTGAGTTGAAAACCCGAAAAGGGGCGGCTCAAGTGAAGGATGGAAAATGAGAAACTTGAGTTGAAAACCCGAAATGGGCGGCTCAGGTGGAAGATGCAAGGACATAGTCTGTTGGCATTACGCTTCAAGAAAATCTCTTAAGGTCAAAAGGGTAAGGATCTGGTCCAGACTAAGTTGGGTAAGGCAACGTAAACCAATTTCGAAGAACCTTCGGCAAACGTCACAAAACCGTCGTCAGAGTATTCATCGGCATGAGGTTCTATCTCTTCAGCATGTTTTTATTAGTATATGTATTAAAGTTCTTGTTACATAAGTTTATCTCTTTCTGTTTGTACACATTTCTTAATGAAATTTCGAGGTTTTTAGTGAAATTTGTTTTCTTTCTGCATTACATTTAGTAAATAAATATGGGTTTTTGTTTTTCTAAATTTGTTTTAAATAAATTACTAAAAACAGACATGGGAATGGTCGCTTTTAATTGATTCAAGAGGAGGTATTAGTAAAAGATATAAAGGAACATGAGTCATCATTAGGGGCAAAGGATTCGAAAGTAACAAAGGTGAAGTATCGATGATAGCACGGGGGCATAAAATTAAGAAAAATTAAGTTAAGGTTACAGGTAAGGAGTTGGAAGAGAGAGGCTCAAGCCAAGAAGTCAAGAGGAACACAAAGAAAACTTACATGACTGCGGGTTAATTTGGCAAAGGAAATAAAAATTCAAACCAAACCATGTACATTTAGCAGTTCACTTATCATCAGCATATGACATTACATTAGCATTCGACACTGCATTATCATTCTAACCCGCATCAAAGAACCCGTAAGGTCCATGGTTGGAAAGGATTCTTATTTCTTCAAAAATTGGGATCAAATGACTCGGTACAGCACCTTCAAGGTTGAATTTGCTAGATTCGGTGGATCAGGTTAATGCATTGAGAAGCTTTCCGTAGCCTTCAGTAAAAGGGGTGTCTACGTCTTTGCGCACTTCCTAACTCTCGAAAAACACACAAACTACTTCTTTGCGTATTTCTCGATAGCTAGAAGGCGCGCAAAGAGGGGCAGCTGTAGACACCCATTTTGGTCTTATATACTTTAATTTAGGTCACTCATTTCTATTTCATGCAGTTTAAGGTCATTTAGGTCATTTTCCAATACATTATGGATACTTTGACAATTAGTAGGATATTAGGACCAATTTTGCTCACTTAGTGTGTCTCTTTACTTAGTAGCATTTGTTAAAAGTGAAAATTGGCAAAAAAAAAAAAAGAAAGAAGAAGAAGAATTTTTTTTTTATTATTAGTAAATTTATCATCTTAATGGTCTTTGTTTGGGCTCCTATTGTAATTCTACATTAGAATCTTTGTTGCTTTGGGTCGTCTTTGTGTTTTACCTTATCCTTTCATTAATTGGGATTGGACCCAATTTGCTTCGGGCGTCATAATTATTCTTAGACCTAATGTAACTTAAAGCCCGAAAGCAATCCAATAATAAATTTGGGTTTCATTTAAAGGAAATGCAAAAGATAATAATAATAGTAATAATAAGGCATAAGTAGTATGACATTCATTTACAAGACAGTGCCAAATAAATACAAATTACAGGCACTCTATTTAAATGTATAATTTAAATGTATATACAGCAATTACATGCCATCTTAGGGCAGTGATAAATAAATATAATAATGCAGAATTTGCATTAGAGGTAAGTCCTGTAGCTCATTTTTCTTCTTTCCCTAATTTGCCCTTCACCAAGCTCCAAATATCTCCACAAAGTTCCTGCAAAGCGAAATTTAAAAGCAAGTTAGTCACCATCAGAATTTAAACAGGGGATAAATCTGCAGTTTAACAAGTTTAGGAGAGGGTAACTTATCTTTTTTGGACATGGGGGACCAAGCTTGGATGGTCCCCCTCGCCACATCAGCAACTGCAGTACACCATGGGAGACAAAGCAGGGGGGTTTACAGCCATTAAACACAAGCAAACAAAATGGGAAAAGAGGATTAGTAAGCTTAATACAAACTTGGAGACCAAGTTCATGAGCAGGCAGTAATTTGACTCTAAAAATAATCCAGTGCACTAAAGGAAAATGCAGCTGGACTAAAAGAACCTATCTCAGCCATCCAAGGAGAGGACAAGACTGGAAGTACTCTAATCCAGTGACAATGAAAGCATGAAAGTACCCTAAAACAACAAGGGCAAATTACAGCACAAAATGGCACAAAATAAGTGTGTACTACACACTTAAACATGCTGGGTACACATTCCAGCACAAGCATCCCTGCAATGGGATTGGATTATCATGCCAAGTCAGAATCCCAGGCCATGTAAGCACAAAGGGACAAGTGCTCTGTCAGCTGACAAGTAAGCAAATGTGGGGTACAAGGAATTCGGTGCATAACTCAAGTAAAAAGCAAAAACACAGGTCTAGTAAAAGAGACAGATGGCTACCATCAAGGGCAAGTACAGAACCAGATCAAATTCCAGCAAACAAATCATCACTCCATCATGACATAAGCACACACAAATATATACTCACACACACATACAATAAATCCCTCCTGCAGAGACCACATCACCAGATTTTTCAACCAAACAGAGATTAGGAGAAAGCCAGCTAAGCCCTAAAGACCTTCATTCGACTGTGAAACTCAGGCATATATATACCCATTATTCCTTAAACCAAGGGACACGGATTTCGAGAAAAAAACCCTAATCTTTTTTTCCACAGAAAACATAGAGACAAAAAAAAGCCATTTTCATCTTCCACACACAGAAACCAAAAAACCCTAGCCATTCAAAATATACCAGAAACCCTAGTCCATCTCTCATCCAAGAAAATCAACAGTGACGGAAAAGTTTACCTCTCATATTCCCATCTTTTTAGTTCTCCACCATCCTTCACTCCTTTGTTTCCTGCCAAGAAAACCCAAAAAAAAAAAAACATTAGTCCTTCTAAAGTCCGATTTGTTCTTTAGTTCCTAGTCTCGTTTCTCAAAACTTTCGTTGGTAAAAGGAAGAGTAAGAGCGAGAAAGTAACTTACCGGAACAGGAGAACCACCGGACGTTTGGTTTTTCCGGTTGAGAGGCTTGAGGAGGATTCGGTAAAACTTAGATCTAGAAGGTTTGGTCGAGATTTGAGGGAAACCAACCCCAGCGCTAGAACCAGGAGGCAAAGGGGAGCATTTTGGTGAAAAGCTTGGAGGCCACCGGCGACCGGAAAATACCCCGACGCGGCGGCACACGGCGACTGGTCCGGAGGAGCGATTTCCGGTGGGAGCAGCGGCGGATGGTATGAAAATTAGGATTTTGTTTGTTTTGTTTTTCTGATTTAAAGTGTTATATATATGCATGACGTATGTAGGGCTTTATTAGGTTATTTTAGGTCGCACTTTAGTTAATCGTTCAATTAGACCCCTGAAAGCTTTACGTTTAGGTTGATTAGGTTCAAAGGTTTGTTAATTTGCCCTTTTAAATACAGAAAGTTTGTTCCGTTTGCAACCAGGTTCTTGTATTGGTCTGATTTAATCCTTTAGGTTTTAACTTTATCCAATTAGGTGCCTATTAATTTAGTTTGATTAATATTATTTAGCTTAAGTAAACCAAAAAAATGACCTTTGATAAAGAATAACAAATATATATATATATATCTGTGTGTGTGTGTATTTTGAATGGATTAATACGAAATTAATAAACAAAGACAATAATCCTGTTTAGGAATTAGCATGTCATGTAATTTTTGTTTAAAAAATTAATTAAGGGTGGATTGAATTATTTGGATAGATTTTAGGATATATATATATATATACTAAGTAAGTGCTAGGTCCATATGGAAAATTAAAGTAGGGTTCATTCGAGTTTTAAGTTTGGTCTTTAGTATGGTAAGGTTTAAAGAGAAGTTTTTTTTCTTTAAGAATTAGTCTTGGTAAGCTAGAATTGGAAGAAAGTGTTTTAGTTTGGTGATTAATTAAACCTAATAATGGAATGAAATGGTATTGGGCCTTAAACCTTGTAATAAAGGTTGCTTTTCTTAGTTTGGGCTTATTCATCTATTTTGTCTTAATTCTTCTTGATGGGCTTGGTATGCTATTTTGGGCCTTATTTTTTTGGGGTTCGATCTTGAGTTTGGGGCTTGTAGTTAGGCCTACAACTAAATCTTTGAATTAAATGTGTAATAAATTTAGGTTTTAGTAATTTGAGGAAGTAATCGATAAATTGGGTTATACGTGCATCCATGTTTAAATTTCTTAAATGCTGATATTCTGTTCATTTGGCTAAAAATAAATAAATTCCGATGATGGAATGACTGATCGAAATGTTGACAGTATTGTCTATTTTGGTCTGGATTTCCTAGGCTTGAGGTATTTATTTGGGGGTTTTACCAATCAAGTGGAAGGTGCCCAAATGATGCCTCTCATATAACCACTCGGTAAATAGTTGTTAAACCGGAAACATGCATCATATGCATCCATACATCAAGGGCAAATTAGTAATCAAGCGAAAAATGATGATAAAAGAAGTAAAAGGATTAATAAAGTAATTAGTCAATCAGTAATAAAAAAATAAGAGTAAAAGGAGTAAGGAAGTCAAGGTAATGGTAATCAGTAAATCAGTAATTGAGTAAAAAGGGATTAATCAGTAATTTGATAATCAAGAGTCAAGGTAAGAGATTAATCAGTGAAATCAGTAATTAAAAAGTCAAAGTAAAAGAAGTAATCAGTAAAATGGTAATTAAGAGTAAGAGTAAAAGAAGTAATCAGTAAATCAGTAAAGAGTAAAAATGGTAAAAAGTAAAAGGGTAATCAGTAAGAGCAAAATGGTAATCAGTAAAGAGTAAAATAGTAATCAGTAAAAAGTAAGAAGGTAATCAGTAAAGAGTAAAATAGTAAAAAAGTGATGATAATCAGTAAAAGGTAAAATGGTAATCAGTAAGAGCAAAATGGTAATCAGTAAAGAGTAAAAAAGTAATCAGTAAGAGCAAAATAGTAAAAAAAAAGTGATGATAATCAGTAAAAGGTAAAATGGTAATCAGTAAGAGCAAAATGGTAATCAGTAAAGAGTAAAAGGTAATCAGCAAAAGTAAAAATGGTAATCAGTAAGAAAAGTATAATTAGTAAAAATGGTAGTTAAGAAAAGGAGAGAGGAGTATGTTAGTTAGTAATTTAGTTATTATAAAAGAGTCAAATAGGCATGAATATATTTAGAGATAGAAAACAACCAAACATAGAGACCCACAGTTAAGTCTAGACTAGTCAGTGTCGTCTTTTGACGGGCGTTGTGGGGGTGCTAATCCTTCCCTACGCGTACCCGACTCTCGAACCTTAGACTCTGGTTAGAAGACCGTTTATTAGGTTTAGTGTTACCTCCGCCAAACTTAGGTTAACATTAGACTTAATAATTTGATAGGTGGCTAATCACACCTAGGTTAAAAAAGGATTAGTGGCGACCCCCTTAGTTTTATAGTTTTCTCTTAAGTCGTTAAACGGTAGGGTTCGGACCCCGGACCCGTACGTTGCGACACTTACCCACCAAATTATGAAGCTTCCACCTTTCCACAATATCATGGCAGGAAAGGCAATGCCGTCAAGCATGTCAGCAAAGTTTCTTGATGCCATGAGCCCTCACATTATCAACCCGGAGCTTTGTCATAGAGAGTTTTCCAAATCTCTCACTGGTCATGCCTACACTTGGCACTCCACTTTGGTTCCCAGACCCATCCACGCATGGGAAGAGTTTTGCCGGAAGCACTTTCCACACGAAGAAAGAGTCACTTTGCTTCAACTTCAAAACACTACTTAGAGGCCCTCCTAAGGTCTCATTGGCTTCGTGAGATCTCTCCATCGATTGCTCTAATGAGAGTCTCGAAGACATGTTGGTCGAGATATGCATCTACAACATGCTAGTAGAATTCCAGGTTGTCCTTGAGAACTTGGGCATAAATCAGTTTGCAAGACTACTTGATGAGGCGAGAAGGATAGCCCACAGTCAAATTGCCAAATTCATGATCCTGCAGAAGTGAGAAGCCGCAGGGGCGCCAGACCCTAGTTGCGGCAGGAAATCCTAAAAGCAAAACTGGTCAGAAAAGGCTCAGAGAAAAAGCTCCACAACTCCAACTTCCTGCTGTAAAAGTCGACACTCTTCTCAATCAATGGGTGGCAGAAAGCATCTTACGGCAGAATCTGGTGCACAAAGAGTCCAAACCCATGACGACCCTCTATCATGCCGTCAAGCGTGACCCACAGCGGTGTCAAGATCTTGGATGAGGCACCTAAAGCCTATTTCTCAGCAAACCACTCAATCATGCCTCTAATCAACTACAAGTAAAGAGAATGGTGGATACTATTCCGCAAATCAACAACAAAGATCACTCTATTTCAACACACTTGTTGCAAGAGAATTTCACTTGGCATCTATCACAGCCAAGTTTCAAAATCCCTATGGGAACAATGTCACATCTCCCAACTGAGAGGCTTAGTCACATGACGGAAGCTATCATCAAATTCCATCTAACACAATTCCTGCTGAAGCACGAAGCACCTACTACAAAGAACAAGATCTACCGCAGGACGAGAAAAATGAAATTCAATCCTTCGAAAGTCAAAGCTCACACACCATATGGTAGCTCTCAGCACGACCTTCAATTTGATGGTTCACACATCATTGAGCAAACTACTGAAGCCTTAAATTGCACCAGCACTCTTTACAATTGAAGGAAAACAAAATTTCCTTATCTCATCTTGCCGCAAGTCAAGCAACATCCCTGTCGCAGAAAGCCAGTCAAACACCATCCTCACTGCTACCTCTTGGGATGTCAACTCGTCACACTGCATTCCGACGACACACCAAATACACTCAAGGTTAGACCACTTTACTTATTTCTCATAGATACATTTTCTTGGCCCAACCAATACACACATATTGGATACATGGGCCCACATATACATACAAAAATCTAATATTCTCTATCAAAAGTCCTCAAACACCAGGGCATTCATAAGTCCCTAAACACAGAGGCATTTCTATCAAAAAGTCCTCAAACACATGGGCATTCATAAGCCCCTAAACACAGAGGCATCTCTATTAAAAAGTCCTCAAACACAAGGGCATTCATAAGTCTCTAAACACAGAGGCATCTCTACTAAAAAGTCCTTAAACACAAGGGCATTCATAAGTCCCTAAACACAGAGGCATCTATACTAAAAAGTCCTCAAACACAAGGGCATTCATAAGTCCCTAAACACAGAGGCATCTATATCAAAGTCCCTAAGCACATGGGCAATCTCTCAAAGGTGATAAAACCCAAGCACAATGATGTCCAAAGGCATGAAACGTTAGGGCCTTGTCACCTCACCAACCAACCAAGAGGATGGAAACAAAAGAGCATAAAATCCCAGTCTCTTGTTGCAGCATGGCAGAATTTCCCACTGCGTGGAAAGCATCCTGCTGAACTATGCAAGCTCACAAGCAGCAAACAAATCATCTACATACATTTGTTTCCAAGACCAGCCCTCATGGTCTCCATGCAACAACAAGTTTCATTGTTCCACCTTCAATTTATAGCGAGAATGCTGATCTCCTTGCGGCAGGAAAGCAAAGTCCTACATTATGAGAAGATGCAAATCCTGCGGTAATCTTTCACAAATTAGTCTTGTTTTTCTTCATCAACAAACACACATTCTCAAAGTTTTCTATCTGAAGAATTCAACACTTGGAAAGCTCATATGCAACATGGTTCCTACTGTGTGACACCATCATTCTTGAAGAAATGCTCAAGCTCGCTAGCAGTAATGGGAAACAAAATTTTCCAAGAGTTCACCTCAATTTCCTTAATCCATCCACGACATGCAAAGTCACATAAAGAGGTGTTTCAATCAAGATTCCATTGAGCAGTAAAATCTATGGCAAGGACAAAAGATCAAAACCACTCAGCCCCGCGCCAGTGTAAGGGGATGCCTCATACTTATCCCCACAGTAGTCCACACTCTGCGGCAGCGGAAACTTACTTATGCATTTCTGAAGATTAAAGCTCCTTCCTCATTCAACATTTGGGGGCTATGTCAAAACAACATATTTCATCAGATTCAGCACTTGGGGGCTGCAGAAACCCCTTCATCATTCAACAGTTTGGTACTCCAGAAACTCATTCTTCATTCAATACTTGGGGGCTTCAACAACGAAAATTTCATAAATCAAAGAAGCCCAATCACAGCTTCAATTTCTCTAGATGGTCTAAAGCTGCAACAATCTGTAATTACTCCAGTCACAATCTTGAAGATCGTCCACCAAGCTAAGCGATGGTCCTTCAACATCTCTGCCACATAACCCACTATTTGGGTAGCAGATTTCATCCTTTCCAAGTGATCACAATGAGATTCAACATCAAGTTCCACTTCTCGCAGGAAGATTTCCAGCATCAGAATTCCTGCCATGACAAATCAGCCAATTTATACATGGCTTTCTTCTCATTACTCAGCAACCATGGCGTGGCAACCACATTCATCACAACCCCATCCCATGGTCTTCTTCTTCATTGCGATTGTAGCCGAGGCAGTTCCCATATGTGGCAGTCCTTCGCACAATCCTTACATGACAATCTTCCATATTGCGGTTGTAGCCGAGGCAGTTCCCACATTTGGCAGTCCTTCGCAGAATCCTTACATGATAATCTTCCATATTGCGGTTGTAGCCGAGGCAGTTCCCACATTTGACAGTCCTTCGCACAATCCTTACATGATAATCTTCCATATTGCGGTTGTAGCCGAGGCAGTTCCCACATTTGGCAGTCCTTCGCACAACCCTTAGGCGATTATATTCATCATTGCGATTGTAGCCGAGGCAGTTCCAACATTTGGCAGTCCTTCACACAACCCTTATGCGATTATATTCATCATTGCGATTGTAGCCGAGGCAGTTCCCACATTTGGCAGTCCTTCGCACAATCCTTATGTAATTATCTTCCTCATTGTGATTGTAGCCGAGGTAGTTCCCGCATGCCAGTCCTTCGCACAATCTTTGTTCTTCCTCACCTCTATATCTGCCACAATCAAAGATGGCGTAACATCATCAGCCATCAATGTCACACTATGGCAGTGTTAAGAGACTATTTCAAGAAAGTCTTCCACAACTATCATTATCTACTCCAAGTCATTAACAAAGAAGACGATTCAAACAAGTCTTGCAATATTCACTACACATGAGTGGCAAGAAATCTTACTAATAGCAATCATAGCAGCAGAATGCTATCGCAAAATCTTGCCACATAGAATGTTACCGCAGCAGAATAAAAGCAAATTGGGCATCGTGACACCTGCGACAAAGCAACTTACAATCAAGAGAATAATCAAATATAAAAAGCTGAGCAACAAAGCTCGAAGCAGACTATCACATTTGAAGCTCACTATCACAAAATGGAGGCCAATCTTACTGCGGAAAGTTACCATAGGAAAGCATCTTCATTCACAACAGAAGTAGCCATCCACCAATGCCACAATGGGAGATGTTTCTCATGGCACTTATCACAAGTCATGAGCATTGCAGCGCCAACAAATTCTCATAAAGGATCTGCAGCAATCAACACAAGCTTATGGCTACATCAACATCAATACAAAGATTTGCGCCATTATTCAAAATACTCATATGGCATCCACAACACAGTTCAAGCCTTTGCAAACCATGATAGTCTACAAATTCATGGAAGGCCACCTACCAATACAAAAGAAATCTGACAATCAAAAGAAAGTTGAAGTATCATAGCTGCGATAGAGACAATATAGTTGCGGCAGAGGCAGAAGCATGGCAGAAGCAGGGCTCTGGCACGATTTTTCATGGCATAGCTATAGCGCAGCAATAATAAGAATCCATGGTTTTAGCTATGGCACGGCACCAACGCAGCCTTCTAATGTTGCTATAGCATATAATCCATCCATGGCAATTCATAAAGACAACCGCAGCAGTAGCAATGTCCATGAAGTACTAATCCCTGTAGTAGCCATGATAGCAAAAGACTCAATGCCAACTCAACAGAAGTCTTGAGATGCAAAATCACAGCCATGACCAACTCAAGAAAGAGAGCTCACAAAGCTGCCACCAACGATGAAATTCACAATGCCGAAAATCCAAAATCAAAGGAGTTCATGGCAAATTCATGGTTCGGCTTACGGCAAACACGGGCAAGAAGCCATCACACTCATGCCAAGCATTCAACAATAAAACTCCTGCTTCAAATCCATACAGGACAGTGAGTTTCTTTTTATCACTACAAAAAAAGGCTAAAATAGGGGCGTTTATTTAGCAGCGTCTAACCAAACACCGCTATATGATTTTCTGAAATTGAAGATAGCGGAGTCTTAATATTAGACGCCGCTACTTAGTGGCGTCTTAAATTCAGACGTCGCTATTTAATGGCGTTTAGATAAGAAGACGCCGCCATATTAATATGTGGAGGGAGAGATTTTTTTTTTCCTTTTTTGGAGGGAAAAATTCCCTCCTCTAAAACAAAGAAATTCTCCAACTCTACGCCTATAATATAAATAGTGGCGTCTAGACGACAGACGCCGCTAAATAGTGGAAACCAGACGCCGCTAATATGGTGAAGGATGAAGCGAATAAGATGACGTACCGTCAGTCGAAGTGGGGTTTTTAAGGACTCGTGACCTTGGCTCGCTCTAAACCTGAGAGTGAAAGCGATAAAGCAGCATCAACGGAGCAGAGAACGAACCCCAGAACAGATGAATATGCCCGCAAACGAGCTACGAGCATCTCTCAACGAGCTTGACTTATTCGATTATCCTTCTTTCACCTTTAATTTTGTGTTTATGGTTTCGAATCTCTGTTTCACACTTTCTTTTGATCGTTAAAGTCTCGATCTGTTATTGTAGGTCTTCGATTTATGGTTTAGGTCGAAAATCCCCAATTCCCCAATCTGAAACCCTAGTTCTTTGAAAGGTAATTTCAATTCCTTTTTTCTTTATTATGGTTAATTATATAAAGTTCTTTGTTGTTGAATTAAATTTCTTTATGGAAGAGATAGAATTTTCCTGCGAGAGGTACTTTTAATTCGGCTGTGATATTGACGAGGAGACTTCAAATAAGCTAGAGGGTCTTATTCTCTTAATTTGCTTCAGTTGGTTGACTGATTTTCTTCTTGCTGCTGGGAGATTATGCTCTCTAATATGTAAAATGTGTTATAAATTGTACATAAATTGGTAATTAACCAAACTCAAAATTAGTTAAAACTTTCCCAGTTACTTAAAGCTTTAGCCATCTACTTCTTGCCAGGTTGTCTCGGCAAAGTCAGAAAATAATTCTATTGCCTCTTCAACCCACGGCGCAAAGGAAGCATAAATGGTGTAGCGAGGCCTAACACTTGCACATGCCATCACTTATGGTTGAGAATCCACTATGAAGCATGCCATCAGAAAATTTTTTCACCTACCATTATTTGTGGCAGCTCTTCATCAAAAGTGAACTTGTTGGTTCTCTCCTGGTTTCCTGCCACAGCAACAGAGGGAATCACGACATCAATATCACCAACATCTCCCGCAGCATCATTATTCATTCATCAAAAGAAAATGGTTGAAGAATTGATCGAAAAGATCAATTAAACCAATTCACCAGATGTGTAGCCAATGCTATTGTGGATCAGAAGCTCCATGGTAATGACTTCAATTATGGTAGAAGTCTCTTTTGCAACTTGCCTTGCAGCAGGAATCTCTTATGAAGCAAGCCCATCTATGGGCATGGTGTTCTCAGTTTAATCCAAAAGTTTTTCAAAGATGTTGCTAGAAGCTGAAAAGTTCTTTGACTCATTAGCCGACACATCAGCCTCATCATCCATGACAGCAGTACTATCGGTCATACCTACGGAAGTGGCAACCTTGCCTACGGTAGGAAGCTTGTCGACATGAGCCACTTTAATTACAACAAAGCATCATACTGCCACGACGAAATTCAAAATTGGAAGAGATGGAAGCAATCCAACACCAATATCAAAATGGTAGAAAAGTGTTTGTCTTGCGGAAGCTGAAAGTGCAGCAGATCCCGCGGAGCCCCTATCTGATTGAGAAGCCATCTTCCTACCATAAAGATGCAACCGTTGGGCAACTTTGACCCATGATCGATTTGAGATTCAAGCTCCTACTGCAACAAGGAGCTCTCACTCAAAGGGGGCTAAATGTTAGGGGTCAAAATTGGGATGATCCAAAGCCCACCAAACATACTCAAGGTTTGGTCATCTATCCCCTCAAATTTATATCTCTTATATCCCTAATGGTTAAATTCTCCCCAAAGTCCCCAAACACATATAACACAGGGGCAATTCTCCTTCTAAAGTCCTCAAACACATATAACACAGAGGCACCTATACTAAAGTCCCTAAACACATATAACACAAGAACAATTTTGTTCTCTATATGACGAAGGTCCCTAATATTTATTGGGCCTTGTCAACTATTTCCATACTTACATATGGCTAAGACCCATATCATATCCATGCCACATTGGGGGCTTGTCTTCCTCAAAGTCCACTTTTCGGCCCAACAAAATAGGCCCAAAACGTTGGGGCCTTGCCAACTAATCATACAACCAAATGCATGAAGACAAAAGCACAAAGTCCAATCTCCTGCTGCTCCATGTCAGACTTTCCTGCTGAGGAAAGCATCGAAGGGAAGGATTTTACTTAGCTTCAAATTCCTTCACATTTAACCATTTATGGCAGGGATTAGTGCTAATTAATCTTCATTGCAAGTCTAAGGGCTACTGTGGACCAAGCCCACAGCGGGAAACTCATTGGGAGATGTGGCTTGGAAGGCAAAAGAGGAAGGAAACTTCTCCGTTTACCTCATTTGAAAGGAGCAACCATGCTTGGAGGTTGTTCCTTAACACAAATGGGGTAATCGGTTGGGTGCAGAAAGTGGAATCAAAAAGCAAAGTTTATTTCGACTTTGGAGGAAACCTCGGCAAACCAAATGAGAAGTTGCCGTCGACGATAGCGACGCATGAACACAAGAAGGAGAGACTGATTTCAAGGCCAAAAGAAGCCATTGTTGCTTTCTTCAAACCGGAAGATGCTTCCTCTTGGACCTAAGGCCTAATCACTGCAATTAATCAAAAAGCAAGAGCCAAGAAGACCATCGGATAAAGCTTTCGACCGGTCGACAGGGGAGCTATAAAAAGGGGCAATTAACGGCAAAAATGGCACCAACAAGACTTCATATATCATCTACGACAATCCTCATATCAAGAGCCAAGAATCTTCATATCAAGAATCATCATCATCTTCATCAAGAAGTTCTCAAGAACCCTAAATCACTCTCAAAACAAGAAGAAATCAGTCTCCATCTTCCCCAAATCAGTTTTTGCTCCATCTCAATACTCTGTATTTTTTATTCCATTGCTCTCAATGTTTCCTTCTTCTTTCTCCCAAATCTCACACCCAATCTTTTTCCCACAAGTCCTTAATCAATAAAGAAGCTTTTCGATCCATTTTATTGCAAAGAAATACATTTCTGGGATTTTGTTCATCTTTTTCATCTTCCTCGATTGCTCCTCTGTTATAGCTTGTTTTCTTGCGGCAGGAAGTATTCTTTGGGCAGCTGTCAACGTTTTCTCTTTAATCTTGGTCTTAATCCCATTTTATAACCCTATTTCTCTTCAGGGAAATTTGGGCTTGGCTCGAACCCAATAAAGAGCCGACCCAAGCCTTCCCATCACACAAAAAGGCTCCCACAAACCTAACTAAACTAGATAGGGCAAGTAGGGGTCGAATGCCACATAGAAGGGTAATAATCTTATCCAAAGAATAAATCTTTTCTAAAAATTACTTTTAAAATAGAAAACAGGGATTTAAATTATCAATTAAAAAGAAAACAATTAAACTAAAAACAAAGCAAAATAAATAAATCTAAATCTATGGCAATTTATAAAGAAAACAATAATTAAAAGGCATACTTCTTCTCCAATGGTATGAATCAATCAAATTAACTATAGATCCTTGATTTAAAAGATGAATTCAATATTTTATCCTTGATGATCCTAGGTCTAGGGAAACCCTAACATGTATATTAGATAAGAGATCAGTCAAAACTCAATTACCCCTTTTATTCCTTCAGCGATCAATTACTTTTTCAGGGCCTAAAGATCACTTAAGAACAAAGCATTAAGAACAATTAATTTATTAGTTTTTCACACATGCCTACAAGTAGAACTAAATAATAAGCAATTTTACTCGGTTATTAGTAAACTTGTCCCATTGAGCGAATTCAATCTTTCTCAATTTGCTACCAAACAATGAAACTCAGAACTCAATCCTTATTTGATTTAGCTATAGATTCATCCAATTATCTCATTAGTGGCCACATAAATCAATAACTATCAAGATCATAAAATAAAACAGAGACTTGCCTATCATCTATCAAGAACAAACATCAAATTATAAGTATAGAAATCTCACCATAATCAATTGATTGAATTCACCAAATGATAAGAAGTATTAAGCATTTAGCTACTCATGGATTTGGAAAAATCCATGAGAGACATAAGAAAACTTACAAGACTAGAAGGGGGCGGAATCTCCTTCTTGAAACCCTAGGTTTACCGCACCTCTCTATGCAAAGAGAGGGTGTCGAAACACCTAGCCCTAAACTAGAGAAAAACTAAAAATATAGAAGAAAAGAAATTCTATGAAGGTATGTGATGGTATGTGATTTGTGTTACGGGAGGTGGTTATTTATAGTGGACTAATTAGACTCCTCATAGACTTAGGAAACGGTCTAGGACGGTTTAGAGGCTGACTTGGTCTCCAAGTTGCCTTAAAAGTCTTCCTAGAGTGAAAATCCTTCTGAAAATAGGACTCTAGAAAATTCTGGATTCGTGCAGAAAATTCGACAGCAATTTCGGGCTTGAAGATGACAGAATTGGGTTTTGAACTTCGAAGGAAAGTTGTAGATCTTGGAAATAGCTTTCCAACGGCTACTCACGAGCCTAAAACGGACATCTGAGTAGAAAGTTATGGCCTTTTCACCGATACTGCGCTGAATCCTAATCCAAATAGAACTAGTTGCGGGAAATTACGGGATTTGGATATTTCCTTGGATATATGAGGCACTAATTGAGATTTTAACTCCAATTGTGGGCTTATATGGGCTGAGTATTATCCCATATAAAATATCCAAAATTCCATAGCTTCCGGTCTTATTCTGGGCATGGCTTCAATTAAAGCTCCAATCTTCAATTCTTGCTTCTTGAAATAATTCTTCAATGATCTTCAAATCTTCAAATTATCTTTAAACATGAACTTCGAATCTCCAAATCTTGACTCCAAATTGCTAAGTCCATATTTGAGTAAAAAGTCATCAAAATAGCTACAAAAAGACTGAAAAACAACAAGTTTTCAGTTTTCTTGTCTTCAAGACCTAAAAACACAAATACTTGTAAAATAGGGTTAAAATACACATAAAAATAGGGTTAATTTTAGCTCGATCAATGGCAGACTCCAAAACCATTCTCTTGCTTTACCTTCCAAAGTAATTGGAAAATTTCGAAGCTTTACTTGCTCTTCAGGCATCCTAGGAATCATAGCACATTTGATGAGGAAATGTTGCAAATGCTCATGAGGATTTTCATAAGATTCTCCATAAAAAGTTGGTAACAAACGAATCACTCCTGGCTTTAATTCGTAGGACAAATCCATCTTTGGCTAATCAATGCAATGGAACTTCATCTCAAAATTGAAATTCAACTCCCTTAAAGAATGTGATTGCTCCATCGAATTTTTCCTACAAATCAAAGATGATCTAAAAAGGAAAAATAAAAAGAAAACAACTATTTACAAATAACAATCTGAAAAAAAAGAAATTAAAATCACACTCTCCCCTTTTCGAAATCTCATATTATAAGAACTGATTAACGGCACATACCAGTAAAAGTTCTAACGCTTCCTACTGCGATTCCACCTGTAGGTAAGTCCGGGACATAGCATACCAGGCATAAGTCACTAGCTGAATGAAGAGTTCCATAAATAAGGATTTTCCTTTGGGTCCGGTACCAGATAAGCTGCTACAAAGCTTTAACTTCTGGTTTCGAGTGAGTAGAAAAGAGGCGTTTTACTATAAGTGCCTCGAGAATGGCTTCCCGAAAGGGGTTAGTTAAGGGGAGAGCTCTACCTTTTGTTTTTGGGTATGTCGTTTCTTTCTGTTCTACGGATTTCGGATGAGGTATTCTTGTGGATGCGAGATTCCGATTCAAAGGTCATACTTGAAGCCTGTGAAAAGGGCTTACTTTAATACTTTTACTCCAAATTTCCTACTTCCCGAAGCGAGAAAGCAGAAGGTAAAGACTTTAGTCCTACCTTGAGTAATCAGTTGGGGAATAAAGCAAATGGCAAGATGATGAGATAAGGATAAGGCAGTTCCGCCCGAGTAGAACCAATAACAACATTCCGAAATTAAGGTTCGGGAAATCCTTCTCTATACAAGTTCTCAGACGAGGTTTTTGAACAAAACTTCGATAGGCGAGAGGTGTAAGCACCGCGAGGTGTGAAGTGATCTCATACTAAACGAAACGACTTTTTATCTAATTTATTTTTCTTTTTTTTGTTGGTTTTTTTAGATAAAATATTTTTTAAAAGAAAATCGCCGTCAGTAAATCACAAAATAAATCCCCACAAATCTTAACTAAATAGCTAGGGTAAGTAGGGGTCAGCAAACCATAAAAATAATCCCCAAAAATCCTTACTAAGTAGTTAGGGTAAGTAGGGATCGAATCCCCAGAGAAGGGTGAAGTAGATATCAAAGATAAAACCTTTCTAAGATCAGTGAAAAGTAAAGGGGATTAAAAATACCAATTATAAAGAAAAGCAATTAATCTAAAAATTGAGCAAAACTAAATTAAAGTAAAGCTATCGCAATTGGTAAAGAAAACAATAACTAAAAGGTATACTTTCTCTCAAATGGTAGAAATCAATCAATATAATTATGGATCCTTGACTTAAAAGATAAATTTGATATTCTAATTATGAAAACAAGAAAGATCAATTTTACGCCAATGAAACCTTCAATCAAAAGATTTAAGCATCATATAAAACATCAACAAACTTATTCTAATAACTCTCAATTAAACAATTGGTCTAGAGAAAAATCTCTAACATGTATTTTAGATAAGAGTACCACTGGACGACTTTAAACATCCATTTTATTCTTAACAATTTATGTCCACTAGAAAGCTTAGAAATCATTAAGAACAAAGCATTAAGAACAAGTATAACCAAACCTATTCTTTCCTAGCTGGGTCGGCATAGTTCTAAATAAGATTTATTAATCCAATTGAACCCATGGGTCGTGGAGCTCAATTTGTTACCTCACAATTAAACTTGAATCGGTCGTTCTAAGCTTGATTTAACTATAGATCAATCCTATTATATCAATACTGGCCAGTTATATCAATAATAATCATTATCATGGAATAAAACAGATATTTATAAATATATTTAACCAAGAACAAAAATCAAATTATAAGCACACAAATCTCACCATAATTAATTGAATTCACCAAAAGAAAAAAAAGTATAAAGAATTTAGCTACACTTGGATTTGGAAGAATCCATGAGAAACTTAGAAAAACTTACAAAAATAAGATGAGAATCCTCCCTTGGCAGCTGCGAAGGGTATCGCACCCCTCTCTCTAAAAGAGAGGGGTCGAAACCTTAAACTAAAACTAGAGAAAAAGAAGAAGAGAATAGTAAAATTGTGTTCTCTAGGGTTAACATAAGGTGGGTATTTATAGGGGACCGTCTAAGACTCCAATTAGACTTAGGATCGGATTTATCTAACCCTAGGACGAAATAGGCTCTTAACTTGGTCTCCAAGTCGGTTAAAACTCTTCTTGGGCTTCAATTGGGTGAAAAAATCGGACTTGGGCCCCATATTGGAACTGTGCAGAAACTTCGAGTGCAATTTTGGAATAAAAAATGTCAGAACTGGGCTTCGAGCAAAACAGCAAAGTTGTAGATATCGGAGTCTTCTTTCCAATGCACTTTGAAACGCATCATTTGGAGGTCGGAGTCAAAAGTTATAGTCATTTTACCGAGACTATGCAGAATCCTACTCCAATTAGAAAGAGATTGCGGGATTTGGATGTTGGCAACGGTTTGGGTACTTTATTTCTTCACAATTGAACTAGATCCTTGTCGTTTCACCCTGGAATCTTCCATCAATAATCTTCATGTCTTCAAATTGACTCCAATTGATCTTCAATTTCGAAGTTCAAGTCTCCAAATCTTCACTTAAAAAATGCTTTGCTCATATCTGTGTAAAAAACCATCAAAATAGCTCCAAAAATAGTGAAAATTAGCATGTTTTCTTTTTTCATCTCTCCAAAAATAATAACAAAATAAGGCATATTATAGCATAAATTCACCCAAAAACATAAGAAAATGACTCCAAAAATAGGGTTATTTTTGTTTGATCAGGGTCGAATCCATAGAGAGAGTGGTTAATCTCTTTACTAATCTATTGTATTAAGAATGAGAAATTGAAAGGTGAATTTGAGTGATTATAACTAATAATTAATTATGATAAAATAAGCTACTAAGCAACATAAAACAAGCAGTTAACTATATTAAACATGCCTCCAATATAGAATTAACTTCACTCTTGACAATAATTAAGATGGATCATTGACACAAATCATGAATTTGATATTAATTGCTAATCAATTAAGCATAATAAATTATATTAAATCGATATGTATCCTAAGACGTAGGCATCGATTTTCATTAGAACAAAATAATTCTCTTAATATCTTAGACAACTCGACTTGAATAAGTGACCTAGGTTTCGACTCGCTCTATTCCCTAACATGCTACTAGTCAATCTCACTCCGTTCGACCCAAAGATCAACTCTTTTATTCCAGATTTCACCCACAAACAGGCAGGATTGTCAACGAATAAAGCATTAAGAATATTCGATGCTCACATGCATAAATAAATTATAGCCAAACTTACCTATATCTATTTCCATCTCAGTGTAGACACCCTTTTCTGGACTTGAAATTGATTTCAACTTATTCCTCTCCTCTTTCTCATTTAGACGCATTTTGACCTAAAATTCCATTTTAAAGCCCCTTATACCCATTTTGCTTTGTTTCTCCTATGTGGTACCTTCCATTTCCTTTCCCTTTCCTTTTCTTCTTTAATCATTTTCTTAATTGTCTTTAATAGGATGAATCCATCTCCTTTTGAGTCCCTTTATTCCTCTTCATTTCACTGGACCAAGTCCATTAGTTAGGTTTCTACTATGCTCCTTCTCTTGTTCTTTAATGGGCCATTATTAACCTCTTTGAGTGTTTGGATTCGATTAGTTGTCATTTAGAGCCTTTGTTGCTAGAAGGAAACTGTTCTTCTCATTCAAAAATAAATACATTCCCTTTTTCAGTTTACAAAATCAAAAAAGAATATACAAAAAAAAGATAAACAATAAATAAATAAATAAATATGGACAGAGTCCTCATTTTCTTTTCAACAATTTACGGAAAATACAAAAAGAGAGATAGCCTATTCCTTTTATTCTTGTTCCTTGAGAACTGAACAATTTGATCTTGCATGGCACCTTCAAGTGATATCTCGCAGCCTCCATGAATGTGACAAAAGTATAGTCAGAGCACTCAAAATTGCCAAATGAAAATGGGAACGTGTATCATGGCAAGTGATCAGAGATTATGGAGAATCAAATATAAGCCTTTGACATCAGGAACTAAACAGATAGAGCAGAGAGTATTCAAGCAAGTGGGACAAGCAATAGAAGCATATTCAAAACAAAAGCATTGTAACCAGGCACCAAATGCAATAGTGATTCTCAATTGGAATCTCAACAATCAAGCACACAAAACAAGCAGATTCATCATCAATGTCCAAGGCACTTGACAAGTCAATAGAACAAGGTTAAGAACAAAGCAATTTCTACAGGGAAGTGCAAGTGGAGAAATCAACAGAGTTTAATTACAGCACATCATGGCAGAGATTATGGCAAGCAAGTGAATAGTTCAAACAACAGAAGCAATACAGGGCAGGCATCTCAAGGGAAATGCAAACGTGAGGAATGGACAATAAATTCAGTGCAGCAAGCTCAAGCACAATCAAAGTCAAGAAACATGAATCAAATGAATTGGTGCCAAAGGTCATGATCAACCGAATACAAGCTCAAAGCCATCGGTTTGAGCTGTCATTATTTCTTATTTACCGAAAGCAGACTTGAGAGAAAATTACCAACTGTTGTTGAAACTGCATTGACTGTAAAAGCCTTGCACTATCTCCAATTGGCCCAAGTCAGGCTTTGTTCCAACTCAGCACCAGCAAGGAGACACACACACGTGAGAAGTAAAATTGGAGCACAAGCAAACAGACAAAAAATGAAGAATGATGGGTGCAAACGGTGAAAAATCTGTTGGTCCTTCCTTCATACATTTTGCTCCCTTGGCCACCTACACAAACCAACAAAAATCAGAAATTGCCAAAAGGAAAGAGGGAGGAAGCTGCACTAAAATTCCAGCTGGCCTCTCACACGTTTCACAACAGATTTCACCTACAAAAAGACAGGAGATCAGTGGGCAATGAAAAATAAAGACAGGGAGTGAACATAAAAGGGAGGGGATTTCATTTTTGAAAAGAGAGTTTTTAAAAGGAAAAAACTCTAATAGAGTTGAAGCTTTAGAAAGTTCTGTTTTTTTTTACAAAAACTTTTTCCCTTTTCCAGTTCATCAAATACCAAAAAGTTTCCATTTTTTTCCCTTGCAACAACTCAGTAAACCAGAAAAATCAAGCTTAATCTCTATCTTTTCCCAGTTCACAATAAACTAAAAAACCAAAAAGAAAGGCTTTTATCCTAGTAGTCATCCATCCCTTTTAGGTAGTTCATCAAAGTCAAAAATCCTATTGCTTCTCTTAGTTCTTATCGAAAAAAAAAACAACAAATAAATGGGTCTTTGGTTTGGGTTTAGGGTATAGGCTTTTGTAGAGTTCATTTAGGTAATTGGTTCGGTAGAAAATAAGAGGAAAGGGAGGAGAGATACATACCTCGAAACCGACTAGATCAGATGGTGGATTTGCCGGATCGATGGAGCTCTTTGAGGCCTCGGGTAGGCTTTAGTTGGGGCATTTAGAGGCATATTTATTGGAAACGAGGGTCGAACTTGGAACGAGGAAGGAAAAAGGAAGAAATCTGGTGACTTTGTGCTTCATCCGAGCTCCGACGAGGGACCGGCGCAGTGGCCCGTGGCGGTCCGATGGGGAAAGGCGAAATCCGGCAAGGTCAAGGGCGACTAGGGTTTTGAGGTTTGAAGGAAGAAGACAAAAGGAGATATTTATACTGATCCAAACAAAGACCACCACTCGACCCGACCCGACTGTCAACCCGCTAGTCCAACCCGTTCGGCCCACTGTCGATTATTGGGTAATCTCTCAATTGGGCTTTAATTCTTTTTGGTGCATTTGGGCTTAGGGTTTTAGTTAGAGTCTATTTCCTATTTAATATATAGGTTTGATTGAGTAAATAAACTATAAATTTAGTAACTAGGATTAGTTCATATGCATTCATGTTTCAATTCCATTTATGGTTCCTTATTGATTATGCCATGCTCATTTGAGAAAAGTAAATGGACTCCTATGATGAAATAATCGGTTGAAATGTTGGCAATGTTGTGCATTTTAACCCGAAATTCCTAGGCTTGAGGCATTTATTTGGGAGTTTTACCAATCAAGTGGAAGGTTCCCAAATGATGTCTCTCGTATAATCACCTGGTAAATCAATCAGAAAATTTCATGTATCATTTGCATCTACTATCATCATTTGGAATAATTAAAATGGATCCGTTAATGGAATGATTAATTGAGGCTTAGACAATCTTTGTCGGTCTTAATTTATCTTTTCAAGGCTTGGAATATCCGGATGGGGGTTTTAGCCAGTATGAGTGGCGGGTCCCCAGATGGTATTCCTCGTATAATTATTCGGTATAATTTGCATTTTAACCGGAAATCAAGCATCATGTGCATTCATGTATCTAGGGTCAGATTTAGTAATTTTCAATTAATTATTAAGGAAAATCAAAAAAAAAAGGAAAAAGGAAAATTGAAAATGAAATAGAATAAAACTATTTTCTTCAAAATTAAAAAGAGCTTGTGTTTGAGAATTGTTCTCTTTTAGTTTTCCAAGATAAAAAATCAAAAAAGAAAAAATCGAGTCTTTCAAAATTAAATAAAAAGGTTTTCAAAAATCCAAAAAAAATCAGAGTTCAAAATCAAAAAGATTCATTCAAGCTTTCAAAATATTCAATTTAGGTCTTTTCAAATTGGGAAAGTTCCCATCAAGTTTTCAAAGTGTTCAACTTAAGTCTTTTCAAAACATTCAAACTTCATTTTTCAAATAGAGTCGTTTTAACGGTAAGTTTTAAAGAAAATCTTCATCATGAGGAGTCCAAAAAGAGAACAAATAATAAATGGGGAAGTCCCCCAACATTCCTATTTCAAAATCAAAAACCTAGTTTTGCTTGTTTATTTGCTTAATTTCAAAAAAATTAATAAAAGAGTCCAATAGCATGAAGATACTTAAGAATAGGGATAACCAACAATAGAAACCCACAGTTAACTCTAGACTAGTCAGTGCCGTCTTTTTGACGGGCGTCGTGGGGGTGCTAATCCTTCCCCACGCGTACCCGACTCCCGAACCTTTTAAGACTCTGGTTAGAAGACCGTTTATTTGGTTTAGTGTTACCTTCGCCAGGTTTAAGTTAACATTAGGCTTAATAATCTGATAGGTGGCTAATCACACCTAGGTTAAAAAAGATTAGTGGCGACTCCCTTAGTTTTATTTTCTTCTTCAAAGTCGTTCAGCGGTAGGGTTCAGGCACCCCGGACCCGCAAGTTGCGACACTCAGCCTATAGATTTGAATAAGGTTTGATGATCCCATCGAACCTAGGACTCCTAGCATCCAATTGTTACTTGAATCAATGATTCTAACTATAGCATTGATAATTACCAAGATTAATTGGCCACCTAACCCATCAAAAATGAAAACATAAGATGAAGTACATGGATAAGAAACATATTCAAGTAGAAAATCAAATTATTACGAACAAAAATCTCCCCATGATAAAAAGTCAAGAGATCAATTAAATTCTAAATTGGAGAAATTAAAGCATTAGCCACTCATTGATCGAGCCAAAATTAACCCTGTTTTTATGATCATTTTCTTATGCTTTTTGGTATTTTAATGTGTGATTTTAATTTATTTTACAAGTATTTGTGTTTTTAGGTCTTGAAGAGAAGAAAAGTGAAAACTTGTTGTTGTCTAACGACCGATCACAATTTTGGCGTCGTCGCCGGGGAAGGAAGGAAAAGATTGAAGATTTAATCATCCCCAAGAATTTCTCACTTTTATTTTTCTGTTTTTAGTTTTTATTTTCGTTTAACTTTTACTACTAATTTTCTTTTAAGTGTTTGTTTTTCTAGGAAGTTGCATGCCAAACACGAGAAGTAGTGGTGTAGAAGATTTACAATTCTATCTTGAGCTAGAAAGAACACTCTTTTCACTAAGGAATGAGAGATCAAGTCGACAACAAGGAGAGGAGTCATTGCCTTCAAGTTTTCAACCTAATTCTCCTACTTCAACCGCTTCTTCAACATCTTTACAAAACATGGAAAACGACAACACCCTGATCGGTCGTTGATCAAATCACAAGATAATTCCCCACAAACCAATAACTATTAGCTAGGGCAAGTAGGGGTCGAATCCACAGGGAGAGAGGATAATTTCTTCACTAATTAATTATGTTAAAAACGAATAATTTGAAAGAAGAGATTTTGATAATTTTAAATTAAACTAACAAAATAAATTAAAAGCAAAGTAAAATGAGTAATCAACTATGTAAAACAAGCCTCCAATATAGAATTTATTTCACCTTTGACAATATTAACATGGATCATCGACACAAAACATGAATTTGATATTAATTGCCAATCAATTAAGCATCATAAATTATTCCAAAGTAGTATATATCCTAACACGTAGACTTCAACTTTCCTTAGAACAAAATAATCTCCCTAATAACTTAAACAACTCCACTTGAATAATTGGTACATGAACAGACATGATGCTAGTTCCAACATGCTAAGAAGATTAACCCGCATCTCGCTGACAATTAATCACAAATATTCTAATTGCAAGTCTATTTCAACCCTTAGAATACGCATTAAGCTTTACATATCCACATGCATGATAAATCAATACCAAACTTTCCTACATCAATTTCCATCTCGGCCTAAAGATGTCAACAAGGTTTGATATCCCAATGAATCTAGAACTTCTAGTTCAGTTGTCACTTGTAACCAACATCAACTTAACTTAAATCGACTTGAATCTAACTTTAGCATTCATATTATCAAGATAAGTAGGCCTCCAAATCCATCAAAACATAAACACATAAAATGAAGTACAGAGATAAGAAACATATTCAAACAGAAATCAAATTATTAAGAACAAAAGTCTCCCCATAAATTAAATGTCAAGAGATCAATAAGATTCTACATTGGAGAAATAAAAGGTTAGCTACTCATTAATTGAGTAGCCATCAAAAGAAAAAGGAATAGAAAAACCTAGAGTATGGCCGACAGCTTCCTTAGCTCCAATCTTCAACCTAATTCGCCAACTCCCTTTTCTAGAGAGAAAAGGTGGCTATTTATACTAGAGACTTAGGGCTAACTTAACCTAGGACAAGATAGTAATTTAAGCTCATTAAACCACCTTTAATTGGGTTTGAAGTCGTCCTCCAGATCTGGGCTATCCCTTAGTACCGAATTTGGGTTTATCATATCATCTTGGACTTGATTAATGGGCTTTTCAAGGTCCAGCATGTCTGCAGAAACTTCAAGGGCATTTTCGTCCACAATAACGGCAAAACTGGGCTTCCACCAAAACACGAAAGATGTAGATCTTGAAGTCAGCTTTCCAACGTCTACCAATTTGCCTCATTCGGAGTTCTGGATCAAAAGTTATGGACAAAATACAGAAGGGTCGCCAAATCTGGAAACAATTTGCCTCATTCAAGTTTGCTCCTTTTCTTCAAACTCTTGAAAATCAATCTTATGATGATAAAATTGACTCTTCAAGCTCTTCAATCACGATCATATTGGCTCCATTCTTCATCCAAATTGTCCTTGGAAATTATTTGTGTAAATAATCATCCAAAAAGGCTCCAAAAAAGCACCAAATTGGTGATTTTGCACTTTTATTCCCTTTAACACCTATAAACACAAATATACCAAATACAAAGCGTAATCAAGCATAAAATACCCAAAAAGCATAGGAAAATGACCATAAAAAGATGCATAATTTTGGTCTTATCATATTTCCCCCACACTTGAGCTTTGCTAGTCCCTAGCAAACTAGTGCACTTTTCTCAAAAGAAAGGGTAAACAATTTCAATTGCACATACATATCAAGAGATAATCTAACCATGAAGTTAAGAGAGCAAAGAATAATGAGAATATTTAATCTCAAAATCAAGCAATAACAAGCATCATCATTCTTAAGTAAACATAATAAGAGAAGTTCAATTCACTTACCATCCTCTTCTTCACATGACCGTCACTAACTATAAGCTTGTGTATATATCTCTTTCCAAAGAAAAAGTACTATCATGGATATTAATCAAAGATTAGGATGGGTTTAGAAAAGGCGACTCACTTTAAAGAGACAAGGTTACTAACCTTAGAAGTGTCCATGGTTTACTTTTGAGGTTACTAACACTCATTTTTATAAGAGGAACAATATTTCCGCAATCCCCCTGCCTCTTATCCTCTTTCCAAGGGTTACTAACTCCTTTTGTTAAAGAAAAGAGTGATAACAATGGTTTTTTTTTTCTTAAGCAGAAATACCTCTTCTCCTCCCTTCATGAAAACACTTCTTTCCTAAATATGTAGCTACCCTTACTAGCCCCACACTTATGTCTTGACATATCCATGACATACCTTCATATTTGTAATCAAGAATCAACACAAGTTCTAGAAGTAATAAGTCATGAAAGCATTGGATAAATAAGCTTATATCACAATCTCAAATTATGCTTAATTCTAAGAAATCAAATGCATGCTAAAACTTAATCAAAGATTGAAGCATTCTTAACATTCTAAGCATCAATCTTTCATAATTAAACCAATCACTCAACATGTATATAATAATTAAAATCGAATTTTCCATAATTTCAAGAGGTAAGGAACTACCTAACCATTTCTAAAAACTAAACCTAAAGTTAATACTAAAACTAAGCATGCAAAAAATTATTCCACTTTCGTAGGTGTACGGCGGCACTTAGCTCGTGACGCAAGCCATTTCAACCTAAGACTGAAGGGGTACTTAGGAGGTGTTATGTCACCTGAGGGTTTACTTAACTAGAACGATACCCACAAACATTTTTTTTTTAAGTAAACTAAGATGACTAATATATTAAGCATTCACCTATCTCCTCCCCCACACTTAAATTCAACATTGTCCTTAATGTGAAAGTAAACAACAAATCAAACAAATAAAGGTTGCTTGTGAAAATTAAAAAGTTGAAGGTTGAGCGGCATACCTTGTATAGTCGATGAAGTTGCAACTTAGACTTAAAAGACAATAATGAAATTAAAAGGGAAAAAGGGAAAGGGAAAAACTTAATTGTTCCTAAAAATAAATAAAAAGAAAAATACGCTTAAAATAAATAACTACTACCTAAGTGCATAAAAGTAAAATTAGGGTTTCTAAGGGCGAGGTCTAGAGAGGCTCATCGATCGCCTTCTCCATAAGCTCAACAAATTCCCCCAAGCTTTGGACAATACCATTGAGTTCCTCTTGAATTTGCAACACACGATCACAGATGCTTTTGATCTTGATGAAAACAGGATGAGTGGTTGACTCTTTTTGTTCCTCCTCTTGCTCAACTTCCTCTTCATCATCCTTGGACTTACAATTGAGGTCTAAACTTGGTTTAGATTCAGAAGAAATTGAAACAAAAGACTTTTCTTTTACCTCTTCAACCTTGGGAAGGTTGGTCATAAAAGGCACAGGCGGTGGAGCTCTCTCAACCTTACACAAAGTAGCAACAAGTGGTGGTCTCACATGATTGTGGTGAGAGGAAGATGCGGCATAGGTGTTGTATGGAGCATAATGGCTCGGCATGGGTGGAGGGCGATAGGGTTTCCTCCCATAACCATCAATGCGTGGCAAATTACTCCATGGTGCTGGCCATGCTCCCATCCATGGCTTGGATCTCCTTGAAGGTCCTCTTGGGTGGTGGTAGCGAGGTTGTCCAAAGCAAGATCTTTCTCGAGAGGAAAACTTATCATTAGGCATGCCATCATCATCAATTTCGGCATTCTCCCTCTTCACTTGCTCCTTATATGCGGCCTTAACCTTCTTCCACATAGCTTGAGAGATCATTCGAGCTTTGAAACCGGGCTTGGAAGCTACATCTTCGGCGGGAAGGTTATCCACCATAGCAAGGATCTCGCGACAATCCTCCCTTGTGAACCGTCCTTCAAAGTTCTCATCATACAAGCTCCCATAGTCCTTGAATTGAGCTCTCAAGGCTTCAAATTGTTCTTCAAAATCAGCCATATTGCTAGGTGTGTGTCGGCAAAAACAGGTGATCAAAAGAAAAATTCAACAAATCTACACAACACCAAACGACACTATGTTAGTTTTCTCAACTCAATTCTTCCAAATTTAAAACAAATATGCAAATTGAAAGCTTAATATCTAAAGAATTAATCTGGAAAATTAAATTGAAAAAGAAAAGAAGAGAATTTACCTCTTGAGCCGCCGGTGGTGATGTGAAGAAAATAAAGGGGTGGAACTCCCTTTATATAGTGAATTAATCCTAGTTCTAGAAGAATTTAACCTAGACTTGGGGAATAAGTAAAGGAAATTACCTAGGAAACATCTAGAAATAGTCCAAACCTGATTTGGAAAGGAGAAAATTTGGATTAAAGTGGCTTAGGATCGAAATCCTAGTTCAATTTGGAAGTGGGGTTGTGCTGACAAACCATCAGGATTGGACTGGGGGCTATGCAATTTTACATGGGCGCTGAGGCTTTCGACCTGGGCGCCCATCGACAGTCGGGCTCCAGGCCTGCTGGGGCCTGGCGCGCTATCGCCTGGGCGCTGGGGCAATCTGCCTAGGTGACCAGCGACAGTCGGGCCCTAGCTCGCCTGGTGCTGCGGCCATGTCGACATGGGTCCTCCATGTATCGACATGGGCTCTTATTTATTCTATATGGGTCCCCATGTAATTGCACATCTATAATTCCTATTTTTACTTAATCCAAATATGTAAATTCAATTTAAAATTCACATGTAATCATAATCAAAGTTTGAATATACTTCCCTTGCTTCCTTGGTGTGGCGTAGGTCTTAGAACCCTACAAAAACAAAAAATACAAAGAGCAAAAACATGAAAATTAAAGGTTAGTCAAATTAAATTGGGTTGCCTCCCAATAAGCGCTTGTTTAAAGTCATTAGCTTGACTTTCCCAATGTTACTCTTCATAAGGAAGGTAAATTGGATCTTCCAAGCTTATTTCCTCGATCCAATATGTTTGCTCTCGCTCAAAGAATGGTTTGAGGCGTTGTCCATTAACTTTGTAGATCTCAGAGTCACCAATTTTGCGTATGTCAACGGCTCCACTTGGATAGACTTTGACAACTTCATAAGGTCCACGCCATCTTGATTGTAGTTTACCAGGGAATAACTTCAACTTGCTATAGTATAAAAGAACCTTTTGCCCTTCATGAAAACTCTTGTGTAGAATTCCTCGATCATGAATTGCTTTGGTCTTTTCCTTATAGATCCTTGCACTCTCATATGCATCATTTCTAATCTCTTCGAGCTCTTACAATTGAAGCTTCCTTTGTAAACCAGCTTGATCAAAGTTGAGGTTGCATTGTTTGATTGCCCACCATGCCTTATGTTCCAACTCCACAGGTAAGTGACATGCTTTTCCAAACATAATCCTATATGGTGACATACCAATTGGTGTTTTGAAGGCAGTACTATAAGCCCATAAAGCATCATCTAATCTCAAGCTCCAATCTTTTCTATTTACGTTCACAGTCTTCTCAAGAATTTGTTTCACTTGACGATTAGACACTTCAGCTTGACCACTAGTTTGAGGGTGATATGAAGTGGATATCTTGTGTGTCACTCCATACTTCTCTACTAATGATTGCACAAGTTTATTGAAAAAGTGAGTACCTTTGTCACTAATGAGGGCTCTTGGAATTCCAAATCGGTGGAGGATGTTGTTCTTTAAGAATTTTACCACAGTCTTTGCATCATCCTTTTCTGTAGCAATGGTTTCAACCCACTTAGAGACATAATCCACAGCTAACAAGATGTACACTTTCTTACCAGAGGAAGGAAATGGTCCCATGAAGTCTATTCCCCAAACATCAAAGGTTTCCACCACGAAGATGGGGTTTTGAATCATTTGGTGTCTCTTGGAAATGTTTCCCATCTTTTGGCATTCTAGCCATGTCTTGCAAAACTCATAAGAATCTTGAAAAATTGTTGGCCAATAGAATCCACTATCCAAAATCTTCCTTGCGGTCTTCTTATGTCCAAAATGACCTTCACATGCATAAGTATGGCAGAACTTCAACACTGATTGAATATCTTCATCAGGGATGCAGCGCCTTATCACTTGGTCAGAACCATACCTCCATAGATGTGGATCATCCTAAAGATAGTGTTTAGCATCACTCACGATCTTGGCTTTAACTCCTCTACTTGCATCTGGGGGCAGAACTTCAACACTGATTGAATATCTTCATCAGGGATGCAGCGCCTTATCACTTGGTCAGAACCATACCTCCATAGATGTGGATCATCCTAAAGATAGTGTTTAGCATCACTCACCAAAAAGTTTGCAATGTTGGCATACCTAGGTATGTGGGAAACAACAAATAATTGCTCATAGGGTAGTGCTTCATTGAGTACAGTGTCTTCCTCCTTACCTTCAATTCTGCTTAAATGATCAGCCACTACATTTTCGGTTCCTTTCTTGTCTTTAATTTCCAAGTCAAACTCTTGAAAAAGCAAAAGCCAACGCATGAGTCTAGATTTGGTTTCTTTCTTGGCCATGAGATACCGAAGTGCAGCATGATCTGAATAGATTGTCACCTTTGATCCCAAGATGTATGACCGAAATTTCTCTAAGGCAAAAACAACGGCAAACATCTCTTTCTCAGTGGTTGTGTAGTTCTTCTGAGCAGAATCCAAAGTTCTTGAAGCATAGTAGATGACATGAGGTATCTTATCTAGTCTTTGACCTAAAACAGCTCCAAGTGCAACATCATTTGCATCGTACATGATCTCGAAAGGTAGATTCCAATCAGGTGGTTTTACGATTGGAGTAGTGGTGAGGGCAATCTTCAGCTTATGAAACGCTTCCTTGCAATCTTCCCCAAACACAAATTCAACATCTTTCTGAAGCAAACGACACATTGGTGCAGATATCTTCGAGAAATCCTTGATAAATCTTCTATAAAAACCGGCATGACCTGAAAATGAGCGAATATCTCGAACACAAGTAGGATAAGGCAAATTCTGAATGACATCAATCTTTGCTTTATCTACTTGTAATCCATCCTTAGAAACCACATGACCTAATACAATGCCTTGTTCGGCCATGAAATGGCACTTCTCAGCATTTAGTACGTTGGTCTCTACACATCTTTTTAGCACAATCTCTAAGTTATGCAGGCATCTATGAAAATCATCTCCATAAACAGTAAAGTCATCCATAAATACCTCCGTAATCTCTCCTTGGTAGTCTTGGAAGATGCTCATCATACACCTTTGAAATGTTGCAGGGGCATTGCACAAACCAAAGGGCATTCGAGTGTAGGCAAACGTACCATAAGGACATGTGAATGTTGTCTTCTCTTGGTCTTCTGGGGCGATTGGTATTTGAAAGTATCCTGAGTAACCATCCAAAAAGCAATAGTAAGCACGACAAGCTAGTCTTTCCAACATTTGATCCATGGAAGGGAGTGGAAAATGATCCTTCCTTGTAGCAGAATTTAGCTTCCTATAATCGATGCACACTCTCCATCCATTTTGAAGTCTTTGAGGAACTAGTTCTCCATCCTTGTTTTCCACAACAGTGAATCCAGATTTCTTGGGTACTACTTGGACAGGGCTAACCCACTTACTATCTGAAATAGCGTAAATGAGTCCAGCACCTAGTAGTTTAAGAACTTCTTTCTTGACTACATTTAAATTTGGGTTTAACCTTCTTTGTGGTTGCCTTACTGGATTAGCATCATCTTCCAAACGAATCCTATGCATGCAAACAGAAGGACTAATCCCCTTGATATCAGCAATCGTCCATCCCAAAGCTTCTTTGTACTTCTTCAAGACTCCGATTAGCTCTTCCTCTTGATCTTGGGTCAACTTACTTGAAATGATTGCAGGGAGTGTTTCCGTGTCTCCAAGAAAAACATACTTCAAATCTTCAGGCAATGGCTTCAATTTGACTTTTGGAGGCTTAACAATAGAGGGTGGAGGTACTTCCTTGGGTTCCAAACTAATGTAGGAAACTGTTTCAACTTTTTGTGGAAGCATCTTCAAATCGTCAATGGCATCTATCACTCAATCCATCAAGTTCATCTTGGCTTTCTTGACCTCGTTTTTGTACAAGCTATTTGTGATGACTGTTTCTAGCTCATCCTTTTTGTTGAGTGAATTAACCTGTTCAATAAGAAGATCAACTTCATTAGTGGCATAAATAGATTGTTCTTCAATAGGGTGTTTCATAGCTTTGTACATATCAAATTCGATTACTTCCCTATCAAATTCGAGGCTAAGGATTCCATAATGAACATCGATCTTAGTCCTTGCACTGGTTAAGAAGGGTCTTCCCAATAACAATGGTGCATCAGAAAGATCAGCATCTTCCTTTCTTATAATATAGAAATCTGTAAGGAAAATGAGCTTATCCACCTGCACTAAGATATCTTTAACCAATCCCTCAAGATAAATGTTAGATCTATCGGCCAATTGAATGATGATATTTGACTCAATTAAAGGATCTAAATCTAATTGAAGATAAATAGAATATGGCATGATATTAATTGAAGAACCTAAATCACAAATTGCTTTTACAGTCATATTGCCTCATATACTACATGGAATAGTAAATGCTCCTAAGTCTTTGCATTTAGTAGGCAATTTCCTTTGAAAAGCATCAGAAAAACTTTTATTCATGCATACGTTTTCATTATCTTTCAATCTTCCCTTATCATCACTTAATTGCTAAAGAAAAGTTGCGTACCTTGGCACTTGCTCGATCGAATCTACTAAAGGAATGTTTACCTTTGTTCCATGGTGTAGACACCCATTTTTGTCATGTATCCTTCAATTTAAATCAATTTATTTCTTAATAGGCGTTAGGATCACATAAGGGCATTTTGGTGCACTAAGGGTATTTTGGTCATTTGCATAATTCAGGGATATTTTGGTAATTTCTAGTACGCTTTTAATTTAGATTAACTAATTCATTTTAGTCAACTTGAAAATTAAAAAAAAATTCTTATTGTGCACCTTGAATATTTTCTTCACTTTAAAGTTAAACCCTTTTTTAGAAATGGGCCTAGCTTGTAATTGGTATTTTCACTTTCATAGGGTATCATGTTCCCATTAGTTGTATTGGTCATAATCATATCTTCCCATTAGTCACATTAGTCATGTACATATCCATTTTCATTTTTCATTTCTTATTAAGTTTGGTCATACTTATTTTCACTTGTTTGTTAATTATATGGATACTTGGTAGCCTGTGTCCATTAAACATGTTCATCACATTTAGCATTTTCCGGTTAGGCATATCATATTCATTTTCCTTGTTTAATTAGTCATATGGGTGACTAGTGGCACATGTAGGTCATAGTCATGCATTTCAATCTTTAGTGGGATTTATTTAAAGTACATTTACATGAGTATAAAATACAGAAAATGATGATTAAGGTAATGAGGTTACGTTTACAAGATGACAAGGCCAGTAGCTTTGGTTTACAAGTACATGGGCTTTCTTTTGGTTACAAGGTTGGGAGCTTGACTTTGGTGGGATCATCTTTCATTCTCCCTTTCCCGTGCTTGGTGCTTTTGACGCATTTGATCCAATCCTGTCAGATGATGAAAAAAGAAGGGTATTGTGCAGAATATAAATGTACCCCCCAAATTCAAAGCTAAACACCATCAATTGATGTGAGCTGAGAAGAGAGTCGGAGGGCTTAAATAGAATGCAAAGGCAATGCAGTACATGAAACAAGACAGAGGATCATGTAAAGGCTATCAAACAAGAATGCACCCGACCGTTGAAGGTCTTTTAAAAGACCTCATGTGCAGGGCTATTCATGAGAAGAATGGTGGAAAAGGCAACTAGGTTAGTAAG
>AWWV01014737.1:0-12029 GCA_001974805.1 Corchorus capsularis | reverse complement strand
AATTGAATGATGATATTTGACTCAATTAAAGGATCTAAATCTAATTGAAGATAAATAGAATATGGCATGATATTAATTGAAGAACCTAAATCACAAATTGCTTTTACAGTCATATTGCCTCATATACTACATGGAATAGTAAATGCTCATAAGTCTTTGCATTTAGTAGGCAATTTCCTTTGAAAAGCATCAGAAAAACTTTTATTCATGCATACCTTTTCATTATCTTTCAATCTTCCCTTATCATCAATTAATTGCTTAAGAAAAGTTGCGTACCTTGGCACTTGCTCGATCGAAGCTACTAAAGGAATATTTACCTTTGTTCCGCGGAATGAATCAAATAGATTTTCCTCCAAGCATCCTTTATGTCTTTGTGTGAACAATTGAGGATATGGTGCAGGACAATCATTGGGTTGCATTGTTTCTTTCTTTGATTTCTTCTTCCTCCTTGGTGGATCTTGAGCAATTGTTGGAAATGAAGTTAAGTTCGCTCCAAAGTCTAGCTTTTCTTCCTCCTCACTCTTCACAGCATTCTCCTCATCACTTGGTACTTGCACATGGGGCATGACAATTGGTGATGGTTTCATTTCAGGGGTAGGAAGGACTGAGTCAACTAATGATGTAAAAGAAGTAAATGGGGTGTTTGATGACTCCATCTCTTTCGTTACCCTAGGTTGCTCATCTTCCATTCCTATCGAATTGATCCCATATCTTTGAGCATTTTTCAATCCTTTGTCGAACTCCATGTTGTTCTTGTGTCCTTGAGCTTCGTTCAATGATGGTTGCAAAGTTGATTGTTGGTGATTCACTCCTTGACTTACAATCATATAGCGCATCATATTAGCAATGGTGTCTTGTTGGTCAACAATTTGCTTGCTAAGGAACTGAACCACTTCTTTCATTTCTTTCATTTCTTTGTGCATTGCTGATGATTCGAACTCTGGCTCCTTAGGCTTGAGAATCTCTTCTGATGTGCTGAGTTAATGAATGCTTCTGCCATGATGTCGAGCAGCTTCCTAGCTTCCTTGGGTGTTTTGAGTGTCAAGCTACCTCCACTGGTTGCAGCAATGTAGACTCGATCTTCATAAAACAATCCATCATAGAACTGTCGTATCAAGACTTCCTCGCCTATGTTGTGGTAGGGGCAACTTTCACAAATCTTGTTGTACCTTTTCCAATATTGAAACCACTTGTCATTAGGTAGTTGGCGATAAGAATTGATCTTGCTTCTGACATCAGCACGTTTGGCTTCTATAAAGAATTGGTTCAAGAAGGCTCTCTCCATTTCCTTCCAAGAAGTAATTGATTTTGACAGCAGACTCCAAAACCATTCTTTTGCTTTACTTTCCAAGGTCATTGGAAAAACTCGAAGCTTTGCTTGCTCTTGAGGCATCTTCGTAATCATAACACATTTGATGATGAAATCAATGCTCATGAGGATTTTCATGGGATTTTCCATGAAAAGTTGGTAGCAAACGGACCACTCCTGGCTTTAATTCGTAGGAAAAATCTTCTAGATAATCAATACATGTGGATTTCATTTCACAGTTGAAATTCAACTCCCTTAGAGTAAGTGATTGCTCCATTGAATTTCCCTACAAATCAAAGATGATCAAGTATAAAAGTAAAAAGGAAAAATAAAGAGGAAAACAACTATTTACAAATAACACAATCTAAAAGTAAAGAAATTAAAAGCACACTCTCTCCCCGGCAACAGCGCCAAAATTGTGATCGGGCGTTGATCAAATCACAAGATAATTGCCCACAAACCAATAACTATTAGCTAGGACAAGTAGGGGTCGAATCCACAGGGAAAGAGGATAATTTCTTCACTAATTAATTATGTTAAAAACGAATAATTTAAAAGAAGAGATTTTGATAATTCTAAATTAAACTAACAAAATAATTTAAAAGCAAAGTAAAATGAGTAATCAACTATGTAAAACAAGCCTCCAATATAGAATTTATTTCACCCTTGACAATATTAACATGGATCATCGACACAAAACATGAATTTGATATTAATTGCCAATCAATTACGCATCATAAATTATTCCAAGGTAGTATATATACTAAGACGTAGGCTTCAACTTTCCTTAGAACAAAATAATCTCCCTAATATCTTAAACAACTCCACTTGAATAAATGGTATAGGAACAGGCGTGATGCTAGTTCCAACATGCTAAGAAGATTAACCCGCATCTCACTGACAATTAATCACAAATATTCTAATTTGCAGGTCTATTTCAACCCTTAGAATACGCATTAAGCTTACTTATCCACATGCATGATAAATCAATACCAAACTTGCTTACATCAATTTCCATCTCGGCAAAGATTTCAACAAGGTTTGATAACCCAATTAATCTAGAACTTCTAGTTCAATTGTCACTTATGACCAACATCAACTTAACTTAAATCGACTTGAATCTAACTTTAGCATTCATATTATCAAGATAAGTAGGCCTCCGAATCCATCAAAACATAAACACATAAAATGAAGTACAGAGATAAGAAACATATTCAAACAGAAATCAAATTATTAAGAACAAAAGTCTCCCCAATAATTAAATGTCAAGAGATCAATAAGATTCTACATTGGAGAAATAAAAGATTAGCTACTCATGAATTGAGTAGCCATCAAAAGAAAAAGGAATAGAAAAACCTAGAATATGGCCGACGGCTTCCTTAGCTCCAATCTTCAACCTAATTCGCCAACTCCCCTTTCTAGAGAGAAAAGGTGGCTATTTATACAAGAGACTTAGGGCTAACTTAACCTAGGACAAGATAGTAATTTAAGCTCATTAAACCACCTTTAACTGGGTTTAAAGTCGTCCTCCAGATCTGGGCTATCCCTTAGTGCCGAATTTGGGTTTATCATATTATCTTGGGCTTTATTCTTGGGCTTTTCAAGGTTCAGTATGTCTGGAGAAACTTCAAGGGCATTATCATCCACAATAACGGCAAAACTCGGCTTCCACCAAAAACGAAAGTTGTAGATCTTGAAGTCAGCTTTCCATCGCCTACTCATTTGCCTCATTCAGAGTTCTTGATCAAAAGTTATGGCTAAAATACAGAAAGGTCGCCAAATCTGGAAACAATTGGAGAAGCTTCAAGGTGAAGTGATGTGGAATGCTGCTGGCGCGCGCGCGGGTGCTGGTCCCGACTCCCCCTGGGCGCCCATGTCTTTGGCTTGTGCGCCCAAGTCGTTGGCCTCAGGCCCCAGGTCGCCTGCATCCATATTAGTGCTGGGTGGCATGCCCGACTAGCGCTGGGCGCCCATGCGGCATGCTTGGCGCCCCATGTGGTTTGCCTCGCGCCCCATGTGGTTCAGTGCTACGACGCCTCTTGATATGTCTCCTTGCCTTGAAATTCAACTTTGCTCCTTTGCTTCAAACTCTTAAAAATCAATCTTATGATGATAAAGTTGATTGAAGAGCTTGAAGGAGTCAATTTTATGCTTATTAAACTCATAAAATTAATTGCTTTTAGAGTTTTCAAGGCAAAGGAGCAAAGACAAGTTCAAGGCAAGAAGACATGTCAAGGTGACAAACTGTGACACTGCCCACCTGGGTGATCAAGCAAACCATGTGGGCGCCCAGGAGGAGTCGGGGCCCTTGTCCGCTGATCATGTCGTCAGTAATCACAAAAATAAATATTGAACTAACTCTAACAAGTAGCTAGGGTAAGCACAGATCGATCCCACAGAGAGAATTTTTGGCTCTTTTCAACTCAATTTGTCACAATCAAAATTAAAGAAGTAGAGGTTAAACAATTAAAATTAAATAGGAAGCAAATTGAAAGCAATTATGGATCTTCGGATCAATCAACTCAATTTAATTCAATCCTTGGTAAGGAATCAGAATACTAGTTATTCTCCTTCATCCTAATCCATCAATTATAAATCCAATTAGTACTAGTTATTCCTAATTAAACATCTTTTATCAATTTGCCAAAATTAGCTACTCGTTTAAGCAATCAACAAAGCATTAAGAACCATAGATACACCAAGCTTATACTTATGATTACTAGTTATTCATATAAACATAAGATCAAATCAAATCCCAATTCAATACTTCAATTACTAGTTATTCATTGAACATATTAAACCTTACTACTAACAATTAGATCCAATTACTAGTTATTCACTGAATCTAACTTAGCAATTGTCATGCAAAGATTATAATTAGACAGGCCTAAATCTAACAGTAATCAATTCACAACATAAGCAATAATTACGGGGATTGGTAAGAAAATATGAATTAAATCATCAAGAACACAATCAACATAAAAACACCCATATAATCGGCATCACTATATCCAAATTGATAAGGACATGAAACAATTTCCTCAACGAATCCAACATAGCAAAATCGATATACTAAATACTCCTCCCCATAAATTAAATTGTCAAGAGATTGATATCACTTACATTGGAAAGATTAAAGGAAATTAGTCACTCATGATTGGAGAAAACATAAACCGAATTCTCCTTCATATACAAAGCAAAAGAACAAGTCGACTAGGGCAAAGAAACCCTAGAAGTTGACAACTTCTAGCTATATGAGAATTGTTTTCAATTGTGTAGTATGAGTTATGACAAATCCTAAGATAATCCTCCGTATTTATAGGCAAACCTAGGACACATCTTACCCTTATGACAATCAATACCAGCCCTTAGATGTGGTGGCATAACGGGTAAGATTGACAACTAAAATCTAGTCCAAATCTAACTACGAATTGCATCAACTTTGTCTCCAAGTAATGAGTTTTGATTGGTTGAAGTAGATCTTCATTAATTAGCATCTTCAATAGCCAATTAAAGTGTTCCACATCATCGATTTACAGCTGCATTATCCATCCATGCATTTGTCCAAGTCGGCTAACAATTCCAAAACAAAGTAGGATAATCGACCAAATCTGTCCAGAAACTTTAGGAGCAAAATCGACATCCTTCCCATCCAAATTAGCTCTCGCGGTCAAAAGCAAAGTTGTAGACCTTGAAGTCAATTTTCCAACGGTATATCATATACATTTTTCTGAGTTCTGGATCAAAAGATATGATTTTTCTACTAAGATTGCACTTGAGAATCCTTCTTTGACTAGGATTTGGATTTTCTCCAATCATCAATTATTTACTGCATCATACAGTAAAACTTCTATAAATTAATACTGTTGGGATTATGAAAATTTATTAATTTAAAGAGTTATTAATTAATCGATAAATTAATATAATATTAATTTAAAGAGTTTTTTTTATTCCATAATATAAATTTGATTATATAAATAATATACATAAATATGTATTCATTGTTTTAAGTATTCAAATCATTGACTAATTAAATAAAATTTAATACTAGTCATGTTCATTGTACTAGTTATAAATGAAATTATGTTCATTACACTTACAATACACATTCAACGTACAAATATACAAATTTAATACATGTTGAATGATTATATAAATATAAATATAAATATAATATACATGCATATATGTATTAATTCTTCATATTGTTTTTAGTGTTCAAACAACACCGAAACTTTTAAGTGCAATGGGAAGAATTAATAATGAAATTCAATCAGATTTAAATTTCATAAAAAAACAAACAACAATAGATTCATATTTTACTAAATTGTCTTAGATATATATGTAAAATTTAGAGAATTATTAATTTATAATATTGATGGGACTATATGTATATGTAAGGGTTTTTATAAAAATTATTATCTTATTAACTTATCGAAATTACTAATTTTTATAACTGCCCCAAGTCGGGGCCGGAGTAAAATATTATTTTAGAGAGGTTATTAATTTATCAAGTATTAATTTATGGAAGTTTTACTGTAATTGCTAATTGGGCTTGAAACTCATGAGATATGCGAATTGGGCCTAGAGAAATCAAATTTGGATCTTCAATGATTCAAGTTTCAATTAAGCTTAATAAGCTCCAATAGGCTCTTGAGCTATTTGCCAAAATTAGTAATTTCTCCAAATTGATCCAAAATTGCTCCAAATCTTCATAATCTTAAATAATGACTCCAAATGCTCCTGAAAACACAAAGATGAACTATTCTAGGGAAAATAGCATTGATTAGTCACAAAAACAGTATAAATTAGTATATAAAATAAGCACTAAAATATTACTTATCATCCGCGTGCACAAATTCAGCAACTCAGCGTCACTTTCTTTTGAAGTCTCTTCAATACTTTCCAGATTTGGCGACAGTTCGGGAAAACAGCCATAACTTTTGATTCAGAACTCCAAATTAGGTGTATGAATATGCGTTGGAAAGCTAACTCCGAGAGCTACAACTTTTGTGTTTTGGTCGAAGCCCAGTTATGACTTTTTCATGGACGAAAATGACCCTGCAGTTCACGGATAGAATTTGTCTTGGGCCAGATTGCGATTTTGATCAATGTAAGCCCATATAACCTATTTGGGTAAGCTTGAGGACATGGAGAAGAGCCCAGCACGTCCCTAGGGTTAGTTTAAGTCATCTAGAACTCTAAATTAAACCCTAGGCCGTCCTCTATATATACCCATCTTTCCTAGAACCCTAGAAGAACTTTTCCATTCTTAATTTGGCTTTAATTTGTTTCCACCTTCTCTGTGCGATTCGACCCCTACTTGCCCTAGCTATTAGTTATAGGTTTTTAGGGATATATCTTGTGGTTTGTTGAACGACCGGTCAAGTTGTGACTTGCCGTTTGCGAAGAGTTATAATCTGATATCCTGTCAAGGTGTATGCATGTTTATTTGCTTGTTATCTTTTATGTTAAGGACCCATTACACATGATAGATCTTTTACATATTGGTACGAGAAAGAAGTATGTTCTCTTATATTGTTCACAACCTAGCTTATTACCTATTGCTTCCTTATTGCTCTCTTATTTACTTTCAATTGATCAGTGCTACTAATTGTTTGCTTAGTGTGAAGGATTGTTTCTTTGTTGATAACAACCTTCTCTTGGGATACGACCCTTGCTTATCCTTTTCTACCCATTTGAGTAGCACTTGAGTCTGTGAGGAATATCAATTTTATTTCCTGGTGAACCTCCATTTGTAACGGAGGGACATCACATTACTACCACAAAACAACTTAATTGCGGCGTTTATTTGTCCGTATCACGGCGTTAATAAGCGCCGCTAAGCCTCTAGCGACATTTCATACAAACGCCGTCAAAATGGCTGTCACAATCTGTAACGACGAATTCCCATTACTAGTAGAACCGTGTTGGGAATTCCCATTAGCAGCTGAATTTGTCTGAGAATTCCCACTAATAGCAGACTGATGTTTCTTACGCTTACTTGTTCAATTGGATATGGAGATTTTGACATTCCTTTCCTTCAAGCCTTTTTAATTCATATCTAACTTCTGTTGCATATTAGAAAATAAAACAAAATTAGTCAAGAAATTCTTTCAATAACAGAAATGCAACAAATTTAAGTTGAAAAACAAATTGAAAACATAAAATGCAGCAAACAACACAATCATTTGTGTAATAATAATCACCATATTAACAGGTTGCAGCATCATTCGTTTGTAGCATCAAATAAACCAATCATAAGACATTATTCAGCACAATAGAACAGTCTTGAAAATGCAAAAGTTTAGAATTTGATGTCAAATAGAAGGCAAAATTCAAAGAAATTGTATCTCAAGCAGCTAAACAACACAATAGAACAGTGAATGTGAACACATAATTGGCCAAAAATGATAAATCAGAATATGCTTCGAGAGGTGAAAGATGGACCAACAATCCAAATGAAATTAGCAATATATAATTGGCCAAAAATAGGTGTTTTATAAACTGAATATGTAAACTGCAGTAAAAGAACAGGTTCAGGAAAAGAAAACAAAATTAGTTTAGAAATTCTTTGAATAACGCAAATAAAACAAATTTAAGTCGAAAAACAAAGTGCAAACATAAAATGCAGATTACAATGTTGATAATAATGATTCATTTATATATGTAATTCAAAACCTTTCAAACCTTGAGAGTTAAGTAGTTTTCCACTTAGCCACTCTTACACCAATTGCAACCAATTTCTGATTTCCTGTAGCCAATTAGAAATCAAATGTTAGGAAAAATGATCAAGGAAGCCATGTCCTCTCCAAAATAAATCAGACCAGAAGAAATGATAGAATACTATTAAATATTCTATTAATCCCATTGAAACTTATATTAATTAAAGAGACGTGAAATTGAATCTTTTAGACATGAACATACCAAAATGTCAAAGGCAAATTAGACATTATTAGGATATGTGTACATCCCATCTAATAGTGCTTTTATAGTCTTATAATCCTCCCAGATTTAGGCATTCAAGTAAATGAACACTAGATAACATCTTACAAAGAGATGGACCAAATCTTATACATCAACAAAATTTAGCCCCTGATAAAAAAAATATAGAAGAGAAAGAACTCAGAGAAAGTCAATGCTTGTATAAGTTAAACTGGGTGGAAGTATTCTAACCAATAAAAATGCTCTCATTCCTGATTGTATTTCACAAAGTTCCGCTTCAATGAGTTGGGTATCCTAGCAATAGATTTAATGCAATTGATTCATTAATCAATATCCCAATCTCTCAAAAGCACATGATAGAAATTACTTATCAAATTCAATGCAGCAACTTAGATAATTACCATGTGAGACAACATAGAAGCAGAGAAATTTAAATACTGAGAAAATGAATAGCCAAGTAAGAAAGCATAAAACTGAGAAAAAGAATCAATATTTTTATCAGAATCATCTTTTTTCTAACCAATATAAACAGCAAGTTAATCCATTAAAAAAATTTGAACAAAAAAATTAGTTAATCCATTAAAATCACACAGAGAAACTTAAAACAGTAAACATGGAATAAAAGCATGTCAAAATTAATCCTTTCTCGTCAATATCAACATTCAACAGCAACAAAAAGAAAAGAAATCATAAAATGTCTATTATCTCTCTCACCCCTTTCAAAGCCGTTGAAACACTCATGGTGATTCCAATGATTGAACCTAAAGAAAAAGCGAAGAAAAATCTCATAATGTACTCAGTTCTTAAAGAAATAAAAGAAAAAACAATTCCAAACCTGGGTGAGAAATGAGAAAAGCGAGTAAACAATAAACACCCACTGAAAACTTAAACATAAAATAAGCTTGTTCTAAGTATTAGCAAATCTGTTCTAAGTACAAACCTTAGAAATTTGACCAAGCCCGAACGGAGAGGTGCGTCAACAAAACCCATTGCAAAACGTCAATGATATTCACGATTACGATGAAGTTTTTTCCGACAAAAAATGGAGCGAAGAAGAAATTCGAAGAGAATTTATGTCATCGATCCATTTGGGAGCAAAACAATTGGGGATTTTTTTTGGCCATCAAACAATTGGGAATTTGAAAGGGTATGTTTAGGAATTTGACAATTTGTGGAAAAGGGTTTTGGTTTTGGCGTTTTCACGAAAAAGACTTACCCTTTTGATTTAGGGAATTCAAGAGCTAGGAGTCGTGCCTTTTAGGTAATTTGGATTAAATAGACAGAAGGTAACGACGTTTATAAGTACAAACGTCATTATACGAGACTCACAACAGTGTTTCAATAAAAAAAAACGTCGTGACAGTATTACAGATAACGGCGTTCAGGACCAACCAAACGCTGTTACACCCTATTTTCAATCTAAACAAAAAAAAAATCCGTAAAGAGGGAAAATCTGGGTTTATGTCAGGTGGGGAAAACATCACGGCGTTTAACACAAATAAACGTCGTAATATGAACTTTTAAGTGGATTTTTCAATTTAGTGCAAAAAAAGGAGGGAAAACTAGAATGGGCGCTAAATTTTTACCGTCACGGCATTTTTACATTAAAATTCCGTCGAGTGAAACATATTGCGGCATTTTTTACTTACAAACACCGGAATAGTTATTTAGCCTATTGCGCACACAAGCCAAAAAAAAAAGGAGTGAAGGTCGATTAGGCGCCTATTTTTTAGATAACGGCGTTGGCTTTATTGAAACGCCTTCATTTAGGGACGTTTCTCCCATTAAAATGCCCCTACACAAATTGGGTTATTTCTATTAGACGCCGCAAATTATTCGCCACTATTGGCCAATTTTTGTGTAGTGCATCCGTCAAGGAGACCTTTTTTCTCCTTATCTTTTCATTTTGTGTGTGGAGAAACTGGGACATATGATCCAAGGAGTTTGTAAGTCAGTGGGGTCACACAATATATCTATCTATATATATATACTCCACACATAAGGTAAAAGTTCATTATCTTCACTCTTTAGATCTTAAACTCTCTAAACACCTTAAGACCCCACTAACTTCAGTATCTCAAAACACCTTTATATCCTACTAACTCTAATATCAAAGAGGATCCCCTCTAGACAAAAAACTCGGGGCTCTTATCTCATGGTCCGCTCTATTATAGATCACACGAACTTCTCTATTTGATTGATGACCCTCTCCCTCTAAGAAGTTTCAACAGCTCACGTTTAACCATTGTCCTTAGTGCATTTAACCATCTCTTCTAGTTGTGGGAAAAAATATGAAATTCACAATCTTGCAATGGTATAAATTATCAAATCACACAATATAATTAATTTAATTTATGTTTCCAAGAGAATAATGTTGAAAAGAGTGTTACGTAACTCAAATATCAAAGGAAACACTAAATTTAAACGATTACGCTAGAATGCAGCATGATAATCCAGACACCTTCACTCAAGACCAAAATTTCATTTCCAATCTCTAACCTAGAATTTTTTTTAATAAGAATAAAAGCAAACAATCATCAAAATTCGTACATACGTTTAAAAATTCAACTCCTTTGAAAAATCGTTTTAAGAAATCATCAAACATAGTATTGAAAAAAATGATGAAATTAGGTTACTCTTTTTTTGGCTATTTTTTGGCAATCTAATCCGATTTAGTTCTTATAGTATGATTATACGTTTAAAAATTCAACTCCCTTTAAAAAATTGTTTTAAGCAATCATCAAACATAGTAATGAAAATAATGAAGAAAATAAGTTAAAAAGAGTGATAAAGGAAAATGAAATTCTCAAAGCATTACAAGAAGTTATCAATACCATACCTAGACGATAGTTTTTTTTATAACCGCAAAAATAACATAAATATATAGTAGAAATTGCGTTGGCCAATAATAATAATATATACAAAACATAAAAGTCCAATTTTAAATAATGGCATTTTTTTAAAAAAAAATATTGGCAATTTAGAAATATTTTTGGAAAAAAGGGTACAATCGGAAAACATAAAATTTCTCATTATTCGTACTTTTATATATAGTATAGATAGAAATTTCGAGAAACTATTGGTTTTGTCTCATTTCAGCACAATAGGCCCATTAGACCCGTTTGAGTCCATGAAGCCCAAACTGCCAAGCTAGATGTCTTGAAATCTAAATCTGATATTCTTAGAGCCAATTTATTTATTAATATGGAAGCCAAAGAAGAGTGCTAGTTCAATCAGTAATTATGATATAGTAATAATTTAGTCCTGATGCAGCATATTGTTAAATCTTCTTCAAAGGAGGATTTCACAAAAGCAGTTTTGGAATAAACTTCATAACTTTTGATCTAGAGTTCAGAAAAATGTAAATGAGGTACCGAGGATTCCAATATCTACAACTTTTATGTTTAGCTCAAGGCCTAATTCTGTCGTTCTAGTGGATGATTTTGCCCTCTAAAATTTTGGACAGAATTGATTTTCTCCTAAACCGACTTGAAGAATGTTTTCGACGAAAATTCAGATGCTAAAGATGATGTGGAGCATTCCTATTGGAAATGTTGGATCCTAAATAATGAGGATAATCTAAATTTCTATTATTTTAATAATAGAATAATTAAAATATTTTTTAATAATGAAAATTTATAAATATATTTGAAAAAAGGGTACAATCGGAAAACATAAAGTTTCTCCTTATTCGTACCTTTATATATAGTGTATATAATATATATATATATATATATTAATTATAATGCGAGAACTTGAGTTTGTCGCACGAGTT